>QBDW01006061.1:0-24280 GCA_003261595.1 Maconellicoccus hirsutus | reverse complement strand
AATCGAAATATTGAAACGAACAACCGAAATATTGACATTGATATCGATATATCGAAATATCAAAATGGAAATATTGATATCAAAATAGGAAAATCGAAATATTGAAATTATAGTATCGAAATCGAAGCATCAAAATTAAAATGTCGAAATCGAAATATTGATATCGATATATTGAAATTATAGTATCGAAATATCAAAATCGAAATAAATTATCATAATTGAGATATGAAATGAGGAAAATCGAAATATTGACATTGTATATTGAAATTTAAGCATCGAAATCGAAATATCAAAATTGAAACATCGATATCGAAATATAGAAATCGAAAACCAAAATAAATTATCATAATCGAAATATTGAAACGAACAACCGAAATATTGACATTGATATCGATATATCGAAATATCAAAATGGAAATATTGATATCAAAAGAGGAAAATCGAAATATTGAAATTGTAGTATCGAAATCGAAGCATCAAAATCGAAATATCAAAATTGAAACATCGATATCGAAATATAGAAATCGAAAACCAAAATAAATTATCATAATCGAAATATTGAAACGAACAACCGAAATATTGACATTGATATCGATATATCAAAATATCAAAATCGATATATTGATATCAAAATAGGAAAATCGAAATATTGAAATTATAGTATCGAAATCGAAGCATCAAAATCGAAATCGAAATATCAAAATTGAAACATCGATATCGAAATATAGAAATCAAAAACCAAAATAAATTATCATAATCGAAATATTGAAACGAACAACCGAAATATTGACATTGATATCGATATATCGAAATATCAAAATGGAAATATTGATATCAAAATAGGAAAATCGAAATATTGAAATTATAGTATCGAAATCGAAGCATCAAAATTAAAATGTCGAAATCGAAATATTGATATCGATATATTGAAATTATAGTATCGAAATATCAAAATCGAAATAAATTATCATAATTGAAATACTGAAATGAAAAAAATCGAAATATGTATTGACATTGATATACTGAAATAATTATAGCATCGAAATCGAAATATCAAAATTGAAACATCGATATCGAAATATAGAAATCGAAAATCAAAATAAATTATCATAATCGAAATATTGAAATGAAAAAAATCGAAATATGTATTGACATTGATATACTGAAATTATAGCATCGAAATCGAAAATCGAAATACCAAAATAAAAAAATCGAAATACCAGGATATCAAAATAGTATTAAAACTGAAATGTCGAAACCTACATCAAAATGGAACCACGAAATTGAAACGAAATTACTAGAAAATGTCCCTTCACTATGTCCCCCTCGGCCCCTCATCACTCCGTTCCTTTCACCTTCCACCTTTCGACGTTCCATGAAAAACCACACCTTGGAAAATATTCCAAAGGACTCAAACAAGTACATCGCAAGTACTCATTACTACGAGCTCGGTGATTTGTCACACACCTGAGATTTTATAACCAGGGCTACCGGGCGTACTAATAAGAAGGATTTAATAAAACCTATAATTACATTCGAAGTCACGATCGTTATTTGCATTCGTATCATCATGTAACACCCTTTGGTATGTTCGAATTCGAAGAGAAGAAACTTAATGGTATTTCTATGTATGTGTGCTCTCACCTCATACACACAGACCGTTTAAATCGTGAGAATTCTTAGCAACTATTTCAAACATCCCACACGATTAATATTCGCCCTCCCCTCTAATTCCAAACTCCTATATAGATGACAATTGATAATTTTCAAATCGAAATTTCCATAACTTTACGAAGTCCGTCCTACGACATTACCTCCTACAACCTGTAACGGTATTGAACCGTCTGCCTTGCAGTCTAATCAAGCGTTTATTACACCAAGTACCCTATACCGGCCATTCCATGTGACGCTGACGGTTTAAAAGAGAGAAAAAAAACGAGGGGGCTCGATAAACTGATCGGAAAACCAGAAGTTTTGTTTGTTCGTTATTGTGATTTACAAAGAGGGAGGCATGTACTATCGATTGGAATATTTCACAGGCTATTTTTCCAAGTTCCGAGTACCGACTTCTCACGGTCCTAAAATTCTTTCCATCACCTGTTACCCCCCTTTTTTGCATTGCTCTTGACCCCAATGTACGGTGTATATTTCGGTGACGCGAATTTCAACTGTGGTATTAAACGGTGAAAGAGGGGTGATGTAATTATAGTCGTTTTTACCGTGAAATGTGCCCCTTTTGTTTGAGACGCATTGTGATTCTGTTATTAGATGGTATCGCTGAGATATAAAGTGCCTTTAATTATGGTTGATTTTTACCCGCTCATGTTGGAAGGTTTGGAAGCCGCATGAAACGTCAGCGTTGGGTTTGAGATTTTGTTTGGATGGGGTTGTACGAGGGAGAGGGGGTATTGAAATTTTATTATTCATGATTTTGTGTAGGAAAATGAGAGTTTGTCTTATTTCAAATGAAATAAATATCAATCTTCTAAAATGAGATAAGATCTTATTACAGTTTACATAAGTGATCTTATTTTTAGCCATTTTCAAGTGATAAGTGACGTAATTCAGTAATCCAAGTGAAAAGGAGTTCAGTATCTACAACTTTCAAGTGAAAAGTGACGCAATAGCAATCGAGTGAATATCAACTGGATTTCATTAAATTCAAATGAAAATCTAAGATTAATGAGAAATCGATTAAGCGTCAAAGTGAAAAGTGAAATTATTTCAAGATCCAAGTGAACAGTAGTAAACAATGCGGATTTCAAGTGAAAACCAAAAAATGCAAGATCCAAGTGAAAAGCAATAAGTTTATTGTGGAGTCTTATGGGAAAGAAAACTACATGGTAATTTTTTAAGAAGAGATCTTCTCAAATTCAAATGAAAATCCAAGATTAATGTGAACTCACTTGAAATATTAAAGTGAAATGAGAAAATATGTCAAAATCAAAGTGAAAAGCAAGCAGTTCTGATTTCAAATGAAAACAAAAGTGCAAGTTTCAAGTGAAAGACATTACGCTTCTTGTCAAGTCTTCAACTGTAATTGCCAAGTGAAGCATGTTTCCAATGCAATTTTCAAGTGAAAGGTTGAACTTGGTTTCAATTTCAAGTGAAATATGGTGTCAAGGTCATTTTCAAGTGAAAGAGGAGCCTTTATTAATTTTGTAAAAAGTACTCTCACAAAACTAGCATCAAAGGAAGTCAAGTCCTAAGATAAAAAATTTGGGGGGAGGGATATGAGCGAGCAAAATGTTTGTAAAAGAGGTTTTTTGATACGATCTTTTAAAAATTCCAACTTTTGTTCAAATTTTAAGAATCCTTTGAAAATAAACATAAATGATGCAAATTGATTACAAATGCACGAGCCAATCAATAATTAAAAATAGAGCTAATTTTGCTCGTATAGTAACTAAAATTCTAATAGTGCAACAAAGTGCTCCATTGCTAGTTTTGGAGCTTTTTTATGGGAATTTCCAGCCTTCTCAAAATCAAGTTTCCATAATATCTCAAAAACTTGAAGAGATATGGAAAAAAACCTGGATTAAAAAATTTGCCCCTCTTAATTCCCTATCACTTTTGTTTCAACATTTTTCATCTCAGATCAACCCTCGATCCACATAACTCGCCTCCGTAAGGGATGTTTAAAGAGGTAAAAGCAGTGAAAATAAGTTTTCTTTAAATAATTCAAAATTCCGACGAGATAAAAGAAAAATGAAGTAAACAAAAAATTTCCCTTTTCCATTCCCTAGAATTTTTATACTCAGAGTTTTTATCTAGGGTCAACCTTAATCCATAAAAGCCCCCTATAAGGGATGCCCACGTACATATTGTACAATAGTGATGGAAACAAGATTAATTTCTGGATATATAGTGATTCTTAATGAAAAAATTAAATATGTAATTTCATTGTTTATTTTTGCCATTTCAGTTCCTTCTCCAAAATTATTCCATGTAAGGGGATGGGGAGAGGGGGGATGGTTTTTCTATTTTACTATTTTTTGAACTTCATCTACAATGTCTGCAATTTTATTTTGTACAAGTACCTATTAATATTTTTCTCATCTCTGCCTCTAAATTTACTCGCACCTCATCCCTCGCACCCCCTCCTTTCTTACAAATCTACTCCACACATGAACACGCCTTTCTAATCCACAAACCACTCCACAACTCGTAGATTATTAATCCTCAAAAACATGTAGTAATTTGTAGGTTAAAAAATGCCATAACATGCGTCGGCACAAGCTCGTTAAATAATCTCATTCATCGAATAAAGCTCGGGAATTGAACCCCCCGCCCCACCGCATTACCCTTGTAATTCGTAACGGTCAATAAACCTCTGGTGCATTTCGTAACACGCAGATACATATACAGGTCTAAATAAACTAAAGAAATAGTGGATATCCGAGGTGTACTACGGAGCGTCTATTTTTGACGCAATTACTCAGCTCGATTATCCAACACGACTAATTGTCAGCAGGAAAGTCATCTTACATTTATATCTCATTCGAGGCTACGCGTACCACAAACGAATTAACAATGTTTATGTACGTGTACCGCTTTTTACATACGTACGGCGCATATATAAAATTAGAATAAAAGAAAAACCTGCACGAACACGTTGTTTGATACTTTTCATCGCACGCAGACGGGTCTAGCTTTTATCTTCGTATATCTTTAGGGACAACTGCGTAACCCTTTCGGTGACGGTATTCAAATGCTAAGCAGCGAACCTTTTTTCAAACTATGAAAAAGTTCTTTTTTAATTTTTTTCTCTCCTTTTCTACATGAAGGCTGAACCGGATGTACCAGAAATACTTGTTCCGTACATGACACCAACAAAAGGTGTACACCTTTGGGCGGCCATTTTCAAAATTCAAAGTTGTATGAGTAATTGAAAAAAAAGTTATATTTTCCCCTTTTAATCTATTTAACCGGATACGGCCGGTATGATTATGAAAATCTCCAAGGTGCATAGTGACCACTCGTCTTTCCGTTTTATATACTCAACTTTCAAGTTTTTTTTTCATTTTTAATTTTACATCTGCGAGAAATACCATAATTCTTTCGTAAGCTCAGGTGAATAATACAAAATAATTCGAGGTTTATATAATACAGACATCGACTTACGCGGATTTCCTTTTTTCGTGACCTTCGAGATATTCATCTTCAACTTGCGGATAACAGAATACACTTTCATCGCGAAAATTACTCGTATCGATTAAATCGCAAAAAACGTAAATTGTCATCCGAAAAAAGAAAGCATGTGGTTTTGCAGATTCTTATTTTATCGCAACCTATATCGTTTGTTTTTCAATGAACACGAATTCGTGTTATATCTTGTTATCTTTCTACGAACAGCTCTTATCGAAAAATCGCGCTTGTAAAATTATTAAAAAGTATACATATGTATCGTAAGTACTCGTATGATTGGGATTTTTATTTGTCGAATCGCGAATACATGTGACATAATTGCAGCTCTTTTGTTTTCGTATTTATTGTCGCAGAGCACGATCGACGTAGCTAGCGAAATAAATTGAATACGAAATGAATAACTGAAAAGCGAATAGAGAGTAAAAAGGGTCTTAAAGGGTGTTCGGATTTTCAATGAAGATGTAAATTGCATATGGTTCGTATAAGCAAGACATAGGTGTTGTATTGTAATACTGTGTTCATTTAAATGCGAAAAATAAAGAGACTGAACCTCATCGAACGTCAATCAAAAAATATAAATTACTATCTCGAAAAATACAAAGAGTCAATTCTTGGTGAATTTTCATTTGAAAAATAATAATTATGCAGATTGGAAAAATTGGAATGTAGGATACTCGTTGAAAAATTTAACCACAGAATTTTTTCGATTTTATTTTGAAGTGGGGGGGGGGGGGTAAATTCATACGTAAATTTTACAGATAATACATGAACAAGGGATGGAATTGAAAAATTAGCATATTTTACAAAAAAAAATTGTGAAACATGTTTTTTTAATTTTAAGGAATTAAACCTTCATTTTAGAAAACCTCTTCCTTCCCCTCCCAATTCGCATGTTGCCCTTCATTTAAGGTGAATTCGTGTTTACAAAATAAAATGAAGTCAGAATTTATATTATGACAAGCGTTTTTTGAGGGAGGGATTTTCAATTTTTCCTCTCCCCTCGAAACCGATACCAAAATTTTTTAAATTAAAAAATAAAAATAATTTGCAATGCTCAAACAAAACAAAGGTTACAATTTTAGCTTCCATCTGAGAATAAACGTGCAATTTTAATTTTTATCAGTAGTCGGATCTCAAGATTCGAGGTGAGGGGGGAGGGAATCTAATTCTCATTTCCTAATTTTCTCGGTAGCGGAAAAGAGTGGAAGATATCATAGGGAGGCTACTCCAAGTGTATTTTTTTCCATTATAGAATGGTTGGAGTGAGGGTAGAGGATGAGGGGAGAGGGGGATGAAACGAAAGTCTTTTATTTCCAACACGTAACATTTTTATAGAATTTTTTTAATCAACCCCATTTTTTTAAGACAAGGGCTTTCAGTGCAAAACTGAATTAATGAGAGAATAAATATGCAAAGTGACAAATGCAGTATTTTTTTTAATTTTCAATCATGTACATTTTGAGTTTTCGATTTTTTTCATAATTTTCAAAATTCTTATCGTAGTCAGAAAAGGAGCTCCGAATCTGTTCAGAAGGCCACTTCGGGTTTGAACGAAAGAGGGCTAGATTTTTGGAAAAAGCACGTTAAAAACCCCTCGTAATTAAAATTTTGGCAACCCATGTTCATTATTTGATTTTTGAGGAATTTTCAAAGTTCATATTTCTAGAAAATTTGATTTTTAGAAAAGCCATTTTAGACAATTTGCAAATATTTTTCAAAATTTACTTAATTTTTCAAATATGTAGTTCATTTTTTTTTAAATATTGACATTTTCAATTTTCAAAAATTTTAATATTTTTAATTTTTAAAAATTTTGACATTTTTGATTTTTGAAATAAATTTTTAACAATTTCAATATCTTTAATTTTTGAAAATTTTGACATTTTTAATTTTTGAAATTGATTTTAAAAAAAGTTGATATTTTTAATTTGATATTTCGAGTTTTTGAAAATTCACCAAAGACTAAAAATGAACTTGGTCAGGCACAATTTTGGCCAAAAGTTTTTTTTGACTTGCTTTTTTCCAAAAATTCAGCTCCACTTTGAAAACGCCTCTTGTAGAGTTCCTCTTGTTAAAAAGGATTCTGGGTAAAAATTCACAGGATCTTACATATCTGCCCTTGGTAATGTAGCTTCCTAGACCACTTATTTTTAAATTTTTCAATTTTTTTCACAAAAAGTAATTTGAAGTTGTTTCCTTTGCTTTAACCGAACTCCCTTCGTAGTCTCGAAATTCGCATCTAAAAACCACCCATTTTCGCCTCAAAACCTCATCCATGTAAAAATCACCTCTTCAGCTCGTCACATTAACAAAGACAACATAATATCCTCGTTCTATTTCCGTCCACAGATGTATCAATTAATCAGCGAATCCCTTCCTTTAGTGTACAACAAATACCTTTTTTATCGTGTCAGTACATGCTTATGAAAACAACACGATAATACTCGTATAGGAAATTCTTCGAAATTTCGTTACAATCTCTTCCTCAAACACGAGATAAATTCTGAACAAGAACCGAGCTACGTATTTTACAATGAGATGAAAATTGCATCATATTGCGCATACGTTATACGAGTGTATTTTGGTAAATCTCTATTCAATTGTTGAAGTTACCAGGCACACGTTACGATGGACCACCTTTAACATAACGATACCCTAAATTTAGGCTATTTTTCGCAATTCTACCTCCTGGTTCTTTCAGGTGATAAAAATATCTCGGTGGAGTTGCACATAAGCCAGAGCTCGTTTTGGAAAACCCTTTAAATTAAATTACAGAGTAGTTATGCTAGGGTGCTAACTGTAACGCGGCCAGGTGGTTTGAAGTTTATCGGCGAAAGGGAATAATAGGTCTAACATTACTAAATGGCTCTTTAAACAAAAGATTTTTAAAGATGTTAGTTTAAAGCACCTGGTGCACGAGACATGTAAAAAGTATACCACATTGGTGTAAAAAAATCGCCGTGTTAATGATATTTCGCGATTAATTGTACATTTTATGGTTCATAAATGCCTCTTTGGAAACGACGGTTACAGCAGATACCTGAGCGCTGAGCTCCAAGGTGTAACGTGATTTTTGGGTATTTCGGTGAAATATGTAAAACGCACCTTGTGCTACTTTCGTTTTTGATTTCTACCTTAGTCGTTATACCTTCGTCTGGAAGATTTAGCAATGAGTATATTTAGTTTCCTGCTCCCTTGCCTATTTTTTTCAACCCGAATAAAAAGGTATTGTTACTTCCGCATGTGTTATAGTTATTTTCGTACATCTTAAAAATGAACCCCAATTTATGCGACGAGTACGCGGTTGGTTTTATGCTTTCATTCACAACACCACTACGTCGAGGTATCTTCTACAAGTAGTTAGAATGGTATCGCCAACGAAGCGCCAATACCAGCGAGGTTATGCACGTCGTACCTTATGGAATACCGTATAAATCCCGCCTAAAAAAATCCGATCCTTTAAATTTCAGTCGTCAGCTGCATAGCATCGTAGAAATGTATAAGATACGGCACGCGACAGCTGCAAATCACAGTCCCTTAATAGCAACACCATTACCGCCGCGTTCAACGATCAGATATTTTGACCTGGGGTGTGCCCCGAAGCAAAGGTGTTCATCGTACATTTTATAACCCAAGTTGAAAAATTCAACCGACGCTCGTGCTATTGCTGTTTACGTTACACCGTACGCTTTCATTGTTTGTACGTGGTTTACGGTGTGTTTTCGTCGAGGACAGTTGCAGTTGGCTCCTGATGGCTGTCCAAGTGCAAAATGCCGCGTAAAAATACCATGTGTAATTAAAAAGTCTACGTACGAGGCGATTTATGTGTTTACGCACGTGCTCGTCGAACGCAAACCGGTCTCGGAAATCTGAAGATGTTTCTTGATAAGAAATATCGCCAGAGGTTTTCTCCGAAATTATACAACGAATTACGTGGAAATTAATATTACAAGAGTAATTTACAGAGATGCTCAGAATTCTGCATTGCTCGATATATTATTAAGAGATCATTTACTATAAGAAGCGTTAAGCTGTAAAACAAAATTTGTTGATTTTTCGTTCAATATTGATTCACGTACAAATAATTGTCAAATTGAGATTTACTTCAATGAACATCCTGTTCATGGAAAACATTTACTGATAATAATTCAACATTTTAGGTAGAGTTATATTTTAGAGATAATTTTTACCCTTTTTTTTTCTCTCGAAAATTGACAATACGGTTATCAAAATGGCAAAATATTTTTCATCAGTGTAGGTATTAATTTTCAATGTTTTTCTTCCGAGATAACCACGAAGAACGGTAAAATTAAGTGATAACGTAATAGATAAAAATGTTTTCGAATAATTTCCAGAAACATTTTAAAAGATTACGTTCTGTTTTCCTGCCTCAGGCTTCACCATGGTATTACGAGTCACGAGCTTGCAGTAAACGAGGTAACATATGTTTTAAAAATAAAGGAAAAAGGAAGCGGAAACTTGGTTTTTTGATGTTCGATTTATTGTAGTAATTTCATTTTTTATACCTGGTGTTTGTCGTTTGTACAGAGAAATCGGTGAAATATTTAATTTTTTATTTTAACTCATAAAATGATGAACAAAAAAATGGCAAGAATTTGTTTTTTTAAAAGGTTCGAAGTCCTCGTAATTTTTTTAATAAGCACGAGTAATAAAATTTTCAAATTTGAAAGTAATTATTCGCAAAAATAAATTAATGCACTTCCACTACAATCCTGAAATAATTAAAAAAATTTAAATTTTCAATAAATTGCGATATTTACGTTGAAATATTAAAATATCGAAACCGTATCGTGAAAATGGAAAAATCGAAATCAAAAAATCAGAAATGAGATAACAAAAGATGAACATCGGAAAATAAAAGATCAAAATCAATGTATTTGTTATGTACAAAGTCCGAAATTGTACACTTCGGGAATTGTACAGCTGATTTTGTACCATTCTCGAAGTGTCCGGAACAATGATGAATATTCCAATATTAAAGGACTTGGTACATACAGAACGCGAAGAGTCCGGACCAAGTGATGGACTTCGTACAAGTACTGTTGTGTGTTGTGCAAAGTCCAAACTGAATTATTCTAGTGTATTTTAAAGAATCATATCACCTTATTTGCAATTACGTACAAAATCAGCAGTACAATTCCCGAAGTGTACAATTTCGGACCTGGTACATAACATATTCATTATTTAAATCGAATATAAGAATCGAAAAAAAATATATCGAAGTATCGAATTAGAGGCGTAGAAATTTAAATTGAAATATCGAAATTAAAGAGCGAAATCACATCGAAATCGATATAATGAGATCGAAACATCGAAATCAAAACATGAAAATGAAGTATTGAAGTGGAAATAAAATTATCGATAATCGAAATTGAAGTGTAGAAATCGAATTCGAAATATCGAAATTACACTATAAAAATAGAAATAGTAAAATAAAAATATCAAATTTGTGACATTAAAACGATATATCGAAATATCGAAATTGCAATCGAAATCGAAACACTAAAATCGATGTGCGAAAATATCGAAACATCGAAATGAAAATATCGAATTTGTAACGTAAAAACGAAATTTTGAAATCAACATCAATATATCGAAATCGAAACACTAAAATCAATGTAGCAGTATTGAAACTTCAAAATCGAAATATCGAAATTGCAACATCGAAATCGAAACACTAAAATCGATGTGCGAAAATATCGAAACATCGAAATGAAAATATCGAATTTGTAACGTAAAAACGGGATTTTGAAATCAACATCAATACATCGAAATAGCAACATCGAAATCGAAACACTAAAATCAATGTAGCAATATCGAAACATCAAAATCGAAATATCGAAATAGCAACATCGAAATCGAAACATCAAAATCAATGTAGCAGTATCGAAATATCAAAATCAAAATATCGAAATTGCAACATAGAAATCGAAACATTAAAATCAATGTAGCAGTATCGGAACATCAAAATCGAAATATCGAAATCGCAACATCGAAATAAAAATATTGAATTGGTAACGTAGAAACGAGATACAAAAATCAAAACATCGAAATAACAAAATAGCAACATCGAAATCGAAATATTAGAATCGATATTACAATATCGAAACATCGAAATCACATTATCGAAATTAAAATATGAAACTGATACACCGAAATCTGAGTTATCGATACATCGAAATCTCGTAGCGAAGATCTAAACCAAAATATCGAAAAAAAAGTAATGAAAACGAGCTATCGAAATCAAAGTATTGAAATTGAAACGTGAAAACTAGATATCGAAATTATAAAATTTCTACATCGAAATTAAAATACATCGAAATTGTTTAATTTCAACGTCGAATCAGAACATTAAATCGATGCAATGAGGTCGAAGCATCGAAATCGTAGTAAAGATCTAAACCAAAACCTTGAAATAACTGAAGGAATTGCAATGTAGAACTCAACAAATTGAAATCGATAATCAATGTACGAATAAATTTCAAAATCGAAATTTTGAAAATGAAAAAATGAAATACAATATTTGAAACATTCAAATTGATTTTTTTTTTCAATACATACTCCTAATTTCTTCTTGTATTTGCGTCTATGTCCCCTCCGCTTCTTTTAGATCACGAGAAGTTGCTAGTTTAAATACGAAAAAATTGAGGCAACAAATTCGATAATTTAGAGTAAAATGCAAAACCTTTACACGTCTTAAATAAAAATTTAAAGTTAATATTGGCACAACTTAATCTACTTACGTAATTAGAAACTTCGAACGATATTTTTCAAGACCTTCCTCATTTTTCAACCTCCTCTTTCCTCCGCATCAGAAAAATTAATTAAAAATACAACCATATAAATATTTTTTATTAAACCGAAAATACATCATTTACACATCCTAACGGTCTCCGCAACACTCCAACCCTAAAGTAATTTCTTTGGTAAATTAATTTTAAGGTTCATATATACGCGAGATAATATCCTTAATTGATAATTTATGACACCGAAAAATTATTCATATCTTCCAACCCGAGACCCTTCTAAGGTACAATAAAAAATGAAGTTACATCGGTAACGTACATCTAATTATTACCCATTAAACTTCAAGCACCCATTATGCACATAAAAACCTCTACGCGATGCACCTTATACATAAAAATAACCCAACTGAACTCCCGATCGAGGTGCTCGTGAATAGGTGAATTCGGAACGATTTATTATGGAAAAATATGCGCATAAAAGGGTTTCGCAAAGATCCGAAATTAGCATAAAATTCATGAAAGGTACAAAACATGTTCATCGAGTACTACAATCCCTAATCCTCATTTTACTTTCGGTAATTCCACCTCAATCGCGTCATCCTACAAACTCCAATCTTCAGGTTAATCGAAGCCAAAAGTAAACCTACGAAACGTCGAAAAACACAGGAGAAAAAACGGTAAAGTAAAAAGGGAAAATACGCAAAACGGTTTCAGACATTTAGCGTGTTTGCGTGCCACAATTACCAACACCTGTTGAACTCTCTTCACCTCCCAATACCTCCGATAACTCCACCTCTTTCAAATACCGTAAATATAGTAGCATCCCTTTGGCGGTAGCCGCTATTAGGATTGGTGCTTCGCAACGCGATGCTATTGGTTGTTCAGCACGTGCTACGTTTCTTCACCTGCTAAACGCGTTTTCAAGGCAGATGTACGATGTTATGTACAATACTCGAACCTAAACCTAGGTGGGGATTTTACGCTACAATCCCCGTGTTATCCTACCATACACGCTAAACACGTACCAGAAGCTAACTCAGACGGTGTTCAGTCTTAAAACCTGTAGCATGTTGTGAAGTTGTATCGAGAGTTCTCGTGGAATAACTGTTACGTTTTTATCCTATGTTTCATCGTATCGTAATATTTTCGTGAACTATTTGTTTTGTGATTGTTTTATATTTTCGAGTTTCGAGAATTTTATTTCGAACGATTTATATTGTTGAATTTTTTATACATTTTTATGGTTAATTTAATTATGCGTATAAGTGGTGAAGAGACTGCGACTATGTCGAGGTCGTTTTTAATGAAGAAATATAATTATAGTCATTGCCCTTTGAAGAAGAGGCCCATTCAATATATTAAAGAAGAATTAATCGATGATAAAGGTAAATATCGTTTTGATTATTTTTTTCATTTTTCCAACGTCGATTGAATGCCATAAGATTTCCACGTGAAGGAATTTTTTTCAAAGTATTTCGAAAGCTCATTAAATTTTTTTTTTTGTAAGTTGTGCATAGTTGATTTTTTCAGAGAAATATTTCGATAAATATTTCGATAAAAATTTCTAATTTTTAAAAAAC
This sequence comes from Maconellicoccus hirsutus, assembly GCA_003261595.1. Taxonomy (NCBI): domain Eukaryota; kingdom Metazoa; phylum Arthropoda; class Insecta; order Hemiptera; family Pseudococcidae; genus Maconellicoccus; species Maconellicoccus hirsutus. The sequence continues at coordinate 10,785 of QBDW01006061.1, read as the reverse complement.
TTATAATGAATTAATTTTTATTCGCACATTTACTTGAAACAATTTTCATCGTCGAATTTCATTTGATCAATTTTTATGTCCATTAAATTTACAAAATATTTACTCTAACGAAGTAAAAAATATACTAAAACTGGAAAAAGTACGCACTTCTTCATTTTTTGAATTTCATCAATATTTCGATCATTTTTAATCCAAAAAATAGTAGTGTTCGAAATTCATCAAAAAATTATATTATAAAATTTCAACAATTTACATTAACGATCCATCTAAATGTATCCAGAATTGTGAAACACTTGATTTGTAATTCATTAAAAAATTCTAACACTTTCAAAAAAGAATCCAAATCCTCACAAATGTCCCAAACTTGAACAAAAACCTTATCCTGAAGTTCCAAAACATGATTCTGAATTTATTGGGAATTTCCACAATATTACTCGTACTTATCTTGAACTCGTCTTTTGCTTCGTTAAATCAAAAATTTCAGGATAAATGCCCAAATTCATCCTGAAATTCAATATGGTCATTGAATATCTAAAAAAGTGTTTAAAAGTTCTAAAGAACCACAACTTGTCCTGTAGTTTCAAAGTTTGACCCGAATTCATGACTTGTTTTATTTTAGTAATTTTTTGGTGAGCTTGGAATTAAAGATCTGAAATTTTACGAGGAATTGATTAAATCCTGAAATTAAATAAATTATAAGTCATCTCGAAATCTTCAACAAGTTCTATAGAAATTTTCTAGAAATTTCTCAAAAAAAAACGTGTGATGAGATATTAAAATATAACTGAAATTTATCATTTACATATTCATATATTAAATAAATTTTAATATATAAATTCAAAAAGAGTTCTTTGAAGTTCATTGTGGAATTACTCAACAAAATAATAATTTATCCTGAAATTCTAAAATATAACTTGAATTTGTTGTTCATATTAGTCGAATATTTTTTTACTATCTTGAAAGTATAGAAAAGTTTTCATAGAATTCATCCTGAAATTTTTCGAAATAATCTGAATATATCCCGAAGTTTTTATATCATTTATCCTGAAATTTCTCGATAAATCTGAAAATATTCCAAAATGTAATTATTGTATCCTACACTCGTCATTTTTTTTTATTAATTGTTCGTAACTTCAGGATTGAGAATTCTGTTTTAAAGCTTTTTCCGAGGTTTTCTGGAAATTCCTGTATTCTAAAATTTCAAAATATATCCGAACTTGTTATTCATTTTTTACAGATGAATTTCTTGTTATCATGAAATTCAAAAATGTGTTATAAAACTCGTCCTGAAATTCAACGACAAAGCTTGAATATATCCTGAAATTTTGAATATTATTTGAACTTACTCAATTTAATTGATTGAAGTTCCAATTTCAAAATACAAAATATGTTGTAAAACTTCTAGTGAAATTTCACGATAAAACTTTTGAATCAATCCAAAACTTCAAAAATATGAAGTGAAGTATCGATTTGTTTAAGTTGAGCTATTTTTTATTTTCTTATTGAATCCAGAAATGTTCTGTATACATAAAGAAAATTCACAAAAAAATATAAATTATTTTAATGTTACAACCCCCCCCCCCCAATAATGCAAAAATAATTGAAGAGCTTAAAATATCCATACATATGTATCTTACTTAATGGGATTTCATTTAGACACATTTTCAAGCACTTTATTTAACGTTATCTAAACTCGTGAACAATATCTTCTCAACGGCGAAAAAATCCTCGAGATCGACACCCCTAAAACACACCCTCACCAGAACCCCACGTTATTCAGCTCGTTCACCAATTTCCTAGACACTTTCACTATCACAAAATTTATTAATATCGGGAAGTGTAGCATCAAGGGCAAATAACTCGCAGTGCGGGTGTTTGTATAAGCACACGATAAGAGAGCAAGTCACCGCGTAGCGCAAGTACGGAGAAATCTTCTCCAGTTCCAGTCATTCTCGTTGGCGCCGCATAGCACACGTTTTCTTGTCACATATATACTTCACCTTTGGTATAGTTCATAACTACCGGATTATAGTGGACGGCTTCTGCTATTTTAATCGTTTCCTAGTTTTCTTTTTTAGCTCTTTGTGTATCATGTGTAACGTTACTGTTTGGTTATTTATGTTTATACGTGTTTTTAATTGACGGTGAAATTTTAGACGAGCGATTTTATTACTCATTAGGAGGAAAATTAAAGCATGTAGATTTACGTGATGAACCAGGGTGTCGGACTAAGTCGGTATATTTGAATAAAAAAAATTACGACATCGTTAAAAACACGTCTGAAATTCTCGTAAAATAATATAATCGAGGAGTTGTCAAAATTAAATTTAAAAATGATCACGCGAATTATCTGATTTCGGTTTAATGATTTTTGATGGTATTGTTGAAAATCTTGATATACGTGGAACGCGGAAATTCAATGAGTGATGGACAAGATGCCTTCTTTTTTTTGTATTTGGTCCATCTTTGAATCAGTTTCGGGACGCGTAAAAAACCATTCGGAGCATTATTAGCTACGGTTATAAAACTATAATAAAAGTTGACATTAAGGTTCGCGGCAACGGCGAAGATCAAGGGGGGGAGTCGGTTCGGCGAAAAGTGTTCGAAACGTGCGGTTTGGCCGTTTAAAATAATCGTCAACTCAAATCCAACCGAGTTTAAATAACTCCGAAGGTGGAATAAATTATATTAACTAGCGTACTCAGCGGGTATTATTGGTTATAAAATAAACTAGAATCCGGCGTGCTTGTTGTAATTTAAAAAAAGATAGAAACAGTCTCCGCAGAGACGGAGTAAAAAGAGCAGCGAAAAGTTAAGGTGAAAGAGGCATCGAGCGGGGAACTACGACCTGTATGGAGATCAGGTTGTATGGTACCTGCAGGTTGCTCGTTCGGTGGGTGTGAGTGGGTACGTTGATGGTACTTCCAGGAGTGCAACTTCGTATATTGTAACGACAACTGGCCACGGAATGCGTATGTGGGTGACACGACGGTATGTACCATTGCTGGCTCTACCGTTTTAAACGTCCGAGAGGACGAGAGAGGAAGGCGCAAAAAAAAAGTGAATCATGGGAGTGAACGAACTAAAGAGAGGATTATACCCGCCGTGTGTGCCGATGTATTACATAAAGTTCAATTAAAAAATAAAGGATAAACCTCGAGGTACGTGTTGCGAGCGGATAGTCGATGATAAAAAATACATTTCCTATAAATGTTTGATATTAATGTCATAATTTTCTAGATCCGGGATCGTAGCTATAAATTTTAAAACGCGATTTATGACGCTAGTATGATCGCGTCGAGTGCTTTTTTTCATTTCGTCGTAATTCATACACAGAAGCTGTTTTTATCGATACATTATCGCGATCGCGTCTCAATTACCGAGCTCGAGCTACTAGTTACACGACGGGCGCGGGACGCCAGTGGAAAATCTTATGGCCTTCGAGGCGATAAATTCAATCTCGACGACAATACATAACGTGATTCTTGTATTTGCAGATTTATCAGACGACAATTCCGAACCGGAAAACTTAAGCACGAAGCCAGAAGATCTGTCGCGTAAAGCCCTAACGCCACCTCCGGCCGTCGCCTTGATCAGCGGCAAGAAACACGAAGACGAACAAAACGGCAGTCCTCATCCAGCATTCAGCTCTCCATCCGAACGCGCCTTCGGCCAGCATTTCCTTACCAAATCTGGCGGCCCTTTGGAGCCCTTGAACCTCAACACGTCCGTAAACCACGGACACGAACAACCCCAAAATCCATGGCCGAGGACCGTACCGGCTCATTATCCTCCTCATTACATCCCCCTTAATTACATCTACCCTCCTCAGAACGACGTCCTGCCGCCATACTACTACTCCTCACCTTCACCTACGCGTCTACCGCACGAGCCATTGTCACCCTATGAACCATGCGGATCACCTACTCGCCATGCTTTCACACCATTCCGATCGCACGTTCCGGTGATCGCCGCCCTGCCACAGCCCGAGTCCAGACTTTACCTGACGCAGCCCGGAGAACACTCGCCGTTATCTCCGACCTCAACATCGTCGTCGAACTCATACCCATACTACCCCGATCCATCACCACCTCCGGTCAGCCCCGAAGACCTCTCTTCGCCCGGTAGCGTCGGCAGCAACAACGACAGCAGCGGTTCCAGCACAAGTTCCAAGAAGAAAAAAGATTCCGCTCCTAGATACAAATGCTCCTTCTGCTCGAAATCCTACTCCACCTACTCTGGCCTTTCCAAACACCAACAATTCCACTGCACCGCCAACGAAGACGCAGCTTCCAAGAAGAAATTCAAATGTAAATACTGCGATAAAGAATACAACTCGTTGGGTGCCCTCAAGATGCACATAAGAACGCACACGTTACCGTGCAAGTGTCAGCTCTGCGGTAAAGCTTTCTCCAGGCCTTGGCTACTTCAAGGCCACATCAGGACGCATACCGGAGAAAAACCATTTTCGTGTCCTCACTGCAACAGAGCTTTCGCCGACAGATCAAACCTAAGAGCGCATTTACAAACGCATTCCGATGTGAAAAAGTACTCGTGTCCGACTTGCAGCAAAACCTTCTCGAGGATGTCGCTGCTGAGTAAACATACCGACGGAGGATGTCCGGGTCTGTCCACCGGTGTCATCCGAGTTACCGAAGATATTAAATCGTTTTATTTGAATAATTAAGGTGTCTGACACGTTAAACGAGATCAAAAAGGATGTGTAACTAAGTCGAGTAATTTTACGTTGTTTTTTTATTTTTATCCTTCTTAATTTTTTATTTTTTATACTTATTGAAAGACTGAATATTTTCGAAATCAAAATTTTTCGAGCTTTTCTGCAAAATTTACATTGAAATTATTTACATAGAAATAAGTCACCATTTTTTATGAATTTTTTTTTACGTATTCGTGTCTTTTGACTTTGTACATACTTTCTCTTCTGTTATCTGTTCTTTATTCTTTATTTTTCATATTTGTATATACGTGTATTTTTATAATTTTTGTATTTTTTTTCGCTCTATTAAAACCACAAGGTTTTCTTTTTAAAACTAGTCATGCCTTAGGCGCCATATTATTTACCATTATGTACACATTAAAATCGATTCTCCGTTGATGTAAAATAACGAACAAAAAAATCTTCGAATCAGTTACGATACTTTAAAAAATTTTTAAGTGCCTTATGTTGTACAGTATTTATTGTGTTCCGTTAAGATTTATAAGTCTATGAGATTATGTTTTTTCCCTCTTTTTTATTCCCCCCTCCTTTTTTATATATTTACATATTTTTATTTTTACTATAAATAAATGTTTTTTTGAACAATTAAATATTCGTTTTTATTGGCCGCGCGGTTTGATAAACGACTAAGCGGTGAAAACGCACATTCCAAAAATATCTTCGATTTGTATAAATATCAACGATGTGTGCACAACTTACAAAACCGTTACAAAATGACCACGCCTTATGTACCACATTGTTGCTTATACGCTTTTACGACTGTGGAAAAAAATAAATAGATTAAAATGATGGATCGTTTAATCTCCGGTGTAATTAAATCTGGCAAAAAAATCAATTACAAGTACTCAGCACGAGTAAATGAGAAAAAGAACATAAAATTTCATCGCCAAGAGATGAAAAAATCGCGATAACGTTGCTCAATAACATGATACTCTTACCCCCTGACTCCTTGGAAAAAGGTTACGCTAACATGCACTTGGAATCGCATCCATCACGTGGTCGAAAATAACAACAAACACGTTAGAATTTCACGAGGGCCTACAAGCATCGAAACATAACGACATACTCTTCCTGGTTAAATCCTGCGCAATCTTTTCAATAAATCGTACAAGTTTCAATTGGCGCGTATATGCAGACGGTTGATTGTTAAAAAGATAACTATTCGTGCCAAGTAACCCGTCATTTTTAATGGGATTAAATTTATTATTTAAAAAAACATCAAAATAAAAAATCGCACTATGCAATTGTACACCCAAAACTACCTCAAAAATTCAATATTTCTGGAACCAATGATAATCGGATTTACCGAGTTAACAAGATGTAGTAATTTACCAAAGTACATCCCACCTAAAGACTGCAAATTGCTTTTAATTTTAAACGTGTCAATTAAAGCTGGTATGTCGTATCAACTCGACTTATCCAATTAATACGCTTTAAACGAGCGTATATTAGCATGACATCGAAATAAATCGTCTTGATGGTTTCGTAGCTTCTGTATTATGCTAAAAATCATGCCCGACGTAAATGACGAGCACTCCTTCTTAGAATTTGTCATTTAACAGCGAACCGAAACGAAAAAAAAACCATAACCCTTGGTAATTACATTCGCGATGCTGGTTATGGCAGTTGACGAGAATATAGCTTTTTTGCCTACACCCTTCCCCTCCCATCGAGCATTCCTTTTAAATTGTTGGTCAATAAATAGCGAGTAATTAAAATGAGTTTTTATAATGGTAACTTCAAAGTGAACTTTTTCAAGGTAAAAAACATAGCGGTCGACTGGATTCCGTAGAAATGTTTAAAAAACATAAATTTCATCAATTTTGTTTTTTTTTTCAAACAAAATTATTATACGCATTTGAATAAATGTACAAATACACAAACAGGGAGGTAGACGTATAGATAAGAAATGACGCACGAAGTCGCATAAAAAATATTCTAATGTGGAATAAACCTCTGTGTACTTTCTTTTTTCACAGATTCGAGTAAGAAATTCGCCATATTGAAGTAATCAAACGTGATAAAAAATAAGTGCCTCAGCAGGAAGCTGTGCGATACTAATAATTTGATGGAAATCGTCGTGACGAAATTGTGACGGAAGAGATAAAAGTGGAATTAGCGTGGTTTCCTTAGGTCGACAATTCGCATTAAATGAATTTAATTCGTATGATTTAGTTCAGAATTCAATTTGAAGGGAACTTTTCTCATTGACTACAACTTGAGAGTAACTTGAGCATCAACTTTAATTCAATTTAGTACCCTTCACTTGTCATTTTTAAATCAGAGTTAAATCCCGCCCAATTTTTTATTAACTCAAATTTGATAGAAAATTCCACTAAAAGTTCCTAAAAATTGTCAGAATTTTGTTTAAATGTTGTTAAAATCGTTCAAAGTTGTTCAGCATTTGTTAAAAATTGCACAAAAGTTACGTAAAACGAATAAATAGATAAAAAATTCGTTTATAATTGCACAAAAATTGCAAAAATGGTGTTAAAATTGTTTAAAGTTGTTCAATATTTTTCCAGAATAGCAAAAAGTTGTCAAAATGTTGATATAATAGTTTAAAATTGATCAAAATTTGTTTAAAATTCCGTAAAATTGTCAAAATATTATTAAAACTGTTCAAAGTTGTGCAATGTTTGTTCAAAATTACAAAAAAATATCAAAATGTTGATAAACTAGTTCAGAATTGATCAAAATTTTTTTTTAATTCCATTAAATTGTCAAAATGTAAATAAAATTGTTCAAAATTGCAAAAAAGTTGTGCAAAACGATTAAATTGACAGAAAATTTGGTCGAAGGTGCAAAAAACTATCAGAATGTTGTTAAAGTCGCTTTAAATTGGTTAAAGTTGTTAAAATTGGGAAAAGCTGTTCAAGATTTAATCAAAAGTGCATAGAAATTGTTGAAATTTTGTTAAAATTATTTAAAACCGATCAAAATTAAAAAAAATTTTTTTTTAATTATGTATTCAAAATTGTCAAAATGTTGTAAAAATTGATTAAAGCTGTTCAACATTTCATTAAAATTACAGAAAAACTGCTGAAATGTTAAAATTGATCAATTGATTAATATTTGCTAAAAGTAGCAAAAAATTAGTACAAGACGATTAAATTCATAAAAAATTCAGCTAAAATTGCACAAAACCATCAAAATGTTATTAAAGTAGTTCAAAATTGATCAAAATATTTCACAAATTGTGCAAAATTGTCAAAATGTTGAAATTGTTTAAAATGGATCAATATTTACTCAAAATTGCATAAAAAACGTTTGAATGTTTTCAAAATTGATTAAAGCTGCGCAAAACGATTAAATTAATAAAAAAAATTGCGAATTAAACGTTTTTCACAATCTTTTGAACAATATTGAGCAAATATTGAATCACTTTGAACAATTTCATCAACATTTTGACAAATTTGTGCAATTTTCAATAAATTGTTATCCGTTTTTAACGATTTTAACAACATTTTAACGGTTTTTATGCAATTCTGTGCAAATATTGAACAAATTTTAACAATTATAACAACATTTTGACAATTTTAAGTAGTTTTAAACAAGTTTTTATCAATTTTAAACAACCTTAACAACATTTCAACTGTTTTAAAGTAATTTTCAGCAAATATTGACATTTTGACAATTTTTCGCAATTTTAATAAAATTTTGATAAATTCCAACAATTTTAACAACATTTTCATAGGCTTTTACAATTTTAACCTAAACTTCTACGCTGGATTTCATGACCTTATAGGGGGAACATCTTCCTGATTAGTGATTACACGTGTTTATAACCTGAACAGAAGAGATTAAAATTACTCGGTGGTCGGGGCGCTTTAAAGCTTCTCCTCGCGATCGCATAAGTTGAAAAGCTGCGCTTGGCCAGAGTCCTTTGAATGTCAACGTGACAACGATGCATCAAAGAGATCAACCGGTTGGTCGAACATACAGCGAGATACATCGAGTGGCGTTATATCGTAGTGGTAACGAGTATCGAGAACATATTATTATGATAAGCACGAAATGACGCGTACTCGGTTATTATAGCGTGTTTAGTTTAACCATATTCAATGACAAATTTGCGGCTTAGTTCCATTCATCTGGTTAATACGTTCATTGAGTAATGCAAGAGGATTCATGCATAATGCGAGATAGCGCGACCATAGGTGGCGATTAAATTCCGATATATTTTTCGGTGCGATTTTTTGATAAAATGCCAATGCCGGGGCGCCTGCAGATAACGATAAATTATGACGTGTAAATGAAAATGGCGTATAAATACGAAACGATTAACCTAAATAAGATAATTTGGCGTAACAAATCAGATATCATTGAACGCGTGAATTGCGAAAATAGGTACACGCGGTCTCGCAGCTGCATCCATTATAGGTTTTCTAAAAGTGTGTAACGGCTACTCCTTGGTTCATTTCGTTTGTCAGGCTAAGAATTGATTGCGATTCGATTGTTCTAATTGCAACGAAATCATTTACTTTGGTTATAGGTCGTTAACAAAATACAGTCACGACTTGGCGCGCAAAAAAGAAAAAAAACGTGCTAATAGTTGATGAACTTGTATTTACACGTTGCTCGGTTGGCTCGCGTTGCCCGTCCGTCGTATTGCAATGTATACGATACGGTGAAAATTAATCTGACAATAATTACCGATAAACGTTGGCGGTTTGTTTTGGCGTACGTGGTTTCTATGGTCGAATGGCGGTCACGAGGTAAAATGATACCGGAGAAGTCGCATTCGCGGATGTATGTACGGTAGCGAAGTTTTGGAATCCGTCCCAGAGTGCGATTTATTCGTATGGTTTGAAGTCGCGTAGTTGTAAGCTCGAGACTGTGCAGATCAGATATGGTAAGATTAATGATACGATTCGCGTTGATGAACGATGATGAAATTCGTTTTGTAATCGCGAAGCGCAACCAGATAGATAAGGGTTGTGAGTTGAGAAACGTGTTGGTGTCATCCAAGTGATTGGTGCCGGCAAATTGGTCCAGATTCGCGATAAAATGTCCGTTTGAGGTCTTCAGGAGTAGTCGAGAAGGTAAAATTGGATAAAAAGTAGAGAAGTTGTAGGAGAAATTCGAAAAGCGCGATAGATGAGCGAATCCGCTCAAGATGGCTAGTTCATGGTGTGTAATTCTTTTTACACAAGGCCTTGGTATAATAATATATTGAGACTATTTGTCGAATTTTGAAAGCAAGAGCTCAATTTTTTATTTAGATGTAACAAATTTGATATTTTGACATAAATATTTCAGTTACGATACTTCAATTTTGATACATATTTCCATTTCGATGTTTTAATATCGATATTTCAGTTACGATGCTTCAAATCTGACATTTCGATATCGATATCTCTATTTCAATGTTTTAATATCAATGTTTTCATTTTTCGATATTCTGATATCGATATTTCAGTTACGATGCTTCAATTTCGACATTTTTACATCGATATTTCCTTTTCGATGTTTCAATGTCGATATTCCAGTTTCGAGACTTTAATTTCAACATTTTAATATCGATATTTCCATTTCGATGTTTTAATATTGATATTTCAGTTACGATGCTTCAAATCCGACATTTCGATATCGATATCTCTATTTCAATGTTTTAATATCGATGCTTTCATTTTGATATTTTGAAATCGATATTTCCATTTCGATGTTTTAATAACGATATTTCAGTTACGATGCTTCAATTTTGACATTTTAATATCGATATTTCTTTTTTGATGTTTTAATATCGATATTTCAGTTACGATGCTTCAAATCCGACATTTCGATATCGATATCTCTATTTCAATGTTTTAATATCGATGCTTTCATTTTGATATTTTGAAATCGATATTTCCATTTCGATGTTTTAATAACGATATTTCAGTTACGATGCTTCAATTTTGACATTTTAATATCGATATTTCTTTTTTGATGTTTTAATATCGATATTTCAGTTACGATGCTTCAAATCCGACATTTCGATATCGATATCTCTATTTCAATGTATTAATATCGATGCTTTCATTTTGATATTTTGATATCGATAT
>QBDW01006060.1:0-37661 GCA_003261595.1 Maconellicoccus hirsutus | reverse complement strand
ATCTCTATTTCAATGTTTTAATATCGATGCTTTCATTTTGATATTTTGAAATCGATATTTCCATTTCGATGTTTTAATAACGATATTTCAGTTACGATGCTTCAATTTTGACATTTTAATATCGATATTTCTTTTTTGATGTTTTAATATCGATATTTCAGTTACGATGCTTCAAATCCGACATTTCGATATCGATATCTCTATTTCAATGTATTAATATCGATGCTTTCATTTTGATATTTTGATATCGATATTTCAGTTACGATGCTTCAATTTCGACATTTTTACATCGATATTTTTTTTTCGATGTTTCAATATCGATATTCCAGTATTGAGACTTTAATTTCAACATTTTGATATCGATATTTCCATTTAGATGTTTTGATATCGATATTTCATTTTCGATGTTTCAATATCGATATTCCAGTTTTGAGACTTTAATTTCAACGTTTTGATATCGATATTTCTTTTTCTGTTTCAATATCGATGCTTTAATATTGATTTTTAATTTTGATGTTTTGGTATTGATATTCAAGTCATAACATTTCGATTTCGATAGCAATTAAATTTTTGATTTTGTTCTACTGTAAAAGGGTAATTCGTGTGGTGGTAGAATCAGTGTTGCCACTTTTGTTAGCTCAAAAAAGTCATTAAATTTATCTTTTGTCATAAACTGAAAGTAATTTGAAAAAAATCAATTTTCTTTAGAAATTATAGAAAAATTTGCATACTTGCTGGACTCCGCCATCGTTAAATCGAGTAATTTACCCGATTCTAATACTTTCTATACCAAATGAAATGAAACTTGTGCGATAGGAAACGAAGCCCAGAATGAAATAAATTTCTAAAAAATTTCTTGTCCAATTTTACCCCTTCTAAAGCAAAATAGAAAGATAAAAACCAAATTTTTGGTGTAAAATCGTACAAAAAATCTAAAAAAAATCGATAAAAGGAAAATTTCTCTTCTTTCCTCGAAAGGAAATTCTAACTTTCGTTATTTAACGGAATTTTCACATATAATTTGTACCAAAATCATTAAAAACTCGACTCAAAAACCCTATCAGGAGATTATTACTCAACCCCCTTTCCCCTCTCTCGCTCAGAACTGACACAGTTCCATGGGAATTTCGACAATGAAATAATTATGTACTTTTTTGAAACAAAATTTTCAGCTAAAAATATCTTACCTAAATTTCGTAACTTCTTGAATTCAAAATTTTTTTCAATTTTCGTATTTCATGATATTCAAATTCTGACACTAAATTCTTCGGTACTTAATTTGAAAAAAAATGAAATTAGATTAACATAGTTTTCCAGTACTACAAATCGGTTCAACTACGGGTTAAATTTATCATAAAAGTATACAAATCGAAACAGAATTTTTTAAGAGGAGCATTTTCAATTTAAAAAAATCCAAATCTTCGATTGATAAATTCGATAGGAATTCAACTTGTGAAATGTGATGAAAAAAAACAAGGACAGGATGACCTTCAAGAGCAATACGAATATTTTCCAAGCAATTTTCCAAGTACCTGGTCTATTTGGACATCTATTGTTTTACCATAATAACTTGTTGCTAATAAAGAACCAGTTCTCTTCCTAGATGCACCTATTCGCCAATCAACGATCATCTTTTCCACAACATCCTCTTTTTTCATTTCTTACATCTTGACAATCACACACCAACACTGGGCTTCGCGAATTCGCCCCTCATACCCGAAATCTCCGACGGATTGGAAAAACAACCTCTGCTTTTAACACGCTGCCGAGAAACCACGATCTCATAAAGTGCCAATCAGCGAAACACTCACAAACGTCCATATGCGCACGATACAGTGAAAATAAAATGTATTAAATGGAAATCACCAATTCAGTATCGTCCTCTGCCGCCCATCACAGGTCATGTTCAAGGTCTACACGGCGAAACAATAACTAAAAATTTACGATAGTTTGTCTTACTATAACTGTAATTTGTGTAATTTAGAACTGGTTCCGCGCCATCGCCCGGTTTATTTGTCCATACGTAATTTATAAGTAGTATTTACCTAAATTCGAATATATTCGGATAAAATCTCAATTTTGTGCGCCATTTGCGCCGATATTGGCAAAACGAACGCTTATCACGAAGCCATACTCGAGTTCGCCTGCAGCTTGTATACCATAACCTCATCGAATGCTGACGATTACGAGGTCGTTAATCAGCAACATGAAGAATTTTTCGCACTTTGAACAGGTTCACGTTTAAGAAGTGCGCAGACATATACCAGCAGTCTACGACCGGCAAGTATATGGTAATTTTATTCCGTCGTTGTTCGCATTTAACGAGAATGAATCTCGTTCTATGTGTGATTTCGATCTAATTTAAACCCAGGCTTCCATTCCAAAAATCCGCCAATTTTTTATCGCCCATATGCACGAATGAAATTTCGGCCAAATGATGAAAAAAATGCAAACTTGTAACGATAATAATCGTCTACGGTTTCGCATTTTATTGGCATTTATTACGCGATATCGTGTAAACGATTTCAGTTGTTTTTGGACGATACGAATCTTGCAGATAACTACCGCAATACGCAATTCTTATCTTTGGTCTTCGATGGTATTCGTGCCAAGAATCGGCCAACAAGAGTCCTATCGAACAAGTGGATAGATAGTAAAACACAACCGAATGTGAATAATGCTGGTGGCTATTATAAGATGCGGGTCTGAGCACCTGTTGCTTCGGTTTTAACCTCGCGCCTCTCATAACAGATTGTATACGCGACCCTGTTTGGCGCCTTTCCTCGTACCCTTTCACCGCCTACATGTTGGAAAAAAATCTCAAAAACGTCTTGGCCTACATAATGTGGTCTGGCTTTGCGGTAATTCGACCATTTTTTTGTATCGCAACATGTTCGCCTTAATTAACGCCCGGAATTCCGATGACTAATGTTACGAAATGGTATAACATCAATGTCTCCTAGGCGACTTCGCAAGTCTCATGCGGCTAATATGATCTCAGAAAATAAAGTCATCGTGTGTTCGCATATAGATGCTAAAACGTAACTTCCTATACACTGCTATCACGCTTTTAAAAAAACACCACGTGGTAATTTTGCAAATTTATACCTACTTGTGCCCACGCAAGTGCTAAATTAGGTATCTTCGAGTGATACTCGTTCAAATTTCATCTCCGTATGGTCTACTCGAGATGGCAGACGTGGTGATATGTTATTTCAAAACTCCATTATGGATCTGGAGACTCTCGAGTGTGAAGCATAAGTGGTGTTCTGAACAATATTACATTGTTGACCGACTAAAAACACGTTTTTAGTTTCTGTGAACGAACTGATACTATGCTGAAGTGATGAAGAGGTGGAGAGGGGGGGGGGGTGAATTTTACTTCGAGTGAAAATTTACACAATACAGATACTTGATGTGGTCTTAAATCGAAATTTAAAAATTCCACTTGTTCAGTATTAATGCATCAAAAACAAGAAGAGAGAAAGAAAGAGGTTGGAGGAGATGATTGAAACAATCTTATTTTATGGGATGAAGAAGAATTGAGAAATTATATTCAAAAAAATCGTCAAATCTTTCAGGTAAGAGACAAATTTTGGGTATTTCTAGCTACAAGTTAAACTTTTGTGATCGATATCAAAAAATCAGAATCTAACTAAATTTCGTAGTATTAAAATCCCATCATCGAATTGAAATATCGAAATTGATTACATCAAATTCAAAAAATTGTAACTGAAATATCGATATCGAGACATTGAAACATCAAAATCAAATCGAAATATAGATATCAAGTATCAAAATTGGAAAGGCAAAGCAAAATCGAAAAATGAAAATCAGAACATCGAAATCGAATTAAAACATCGGGATGCTCCTCGTACATCAAAATCGAGAAATCGTATTGGAAATATCGAAACACCGAAATCCAAGTACAAACATCAAAGTATCGAAATCGAATTGGAATATTAAATTTGCTACATCGAAATCAAAAAATTGCAACTGAAATATCGATATCAAATATCGAAATCGAAACGTCGAAGCATCAAAATCGAAATATTAAAATCAGAAAATCGAAACCAAATTACCAAAGCATCGAAATGCCACATCAAAATCGAGAAATCCTAATGGAAATATCGATATGAAAATATCGAAACATCAAAATCAAATTAAAATATCGAAATTTGCTAAATCAAAATCGAAAGATTGTAAATAAAATATCGATATCGAATATCACAATCGAAATGTGGAAACATCAAAATCAAAATCTCGAAATCGAATTGATAAAACATCGAAATGCAACATCAAAATCGAGAAATTGTATTGGAAATATCGAAACATCGAAATCCAAGTACAAACATCAAAGTATCGAAATCGAAATCGAATTGGAATATTAAATTTGCTACATCAAAATCAAAAAATTGCAACTGAAATATCGAAATCGAAACGTCGAAGCATCAAAATAGAATTATTAAAATCGGAACATCGAAACCAAATTACCAAAGCATCGAAATGCCACATCAAAATCGAGGAATCGTAATGAAAATATCGATATGAAAATATCAAAACATCAAAATCAAATTAAAATATCGAAAATCGCAAAATCAAAATCGAAAGATTGCAACTAAAATATCGATATCAAATATTAGAATCAAAATGTGGAAACATCAAAATCGAAACATCGAAATCGAATTAATGAAACATCGAAATGCAACATCAAAATCGAGAAATTGATCGAAAAATCGAAATCGTATCAAATTTATAACATTGAAATTCAAATACAAAAATCGAAACATCGAATTCGAATAAAAACATCGAGATCGCTACATCAAACTCGAGGGGTCGTAAATTAAATATTGATATCAAAATATCGAAACATCGAAATCGAATAAAAACATCGAAATATCGCAATCAAAGAAAAAAATCCTAGTTTTTTTTTTCAAACGTAAACTTAAAGAAAGAAAAAATGCGTCATTTTAGTCATTTTTGGCGAATTTTTTTACAAATATCGAAAACTTTACTGAAACTGGAATGAGACAAGCTTCATCTTTCACACACCTCAAATCGACTATTACATATGATACGAAAACTACAAAAAAAGACATAAAACCGGTTGCAGTAGAAATTAAATTGAAAAATTCACAAAATTTCTGTAAATTATTTTAAATGTCAACACCAAAGGACCAGCATTCATTATCATTCAACACTCGACTGATAAATTTATTCTACACTAACGCCCCTCCTTTCTCCCTTTCCTTACAAAGACTCTCTACACCCACCAAAATCAATTAATCAAACAAACGCCGATCGAATAAATCCCGCACTCGCATCGCACTCAAACACCGCTCAAAATGCACCACCTAATTTACCCAATCACCGCATTAACACCTTAGCGATCACTAGCCCACTCAAACGCCGAAGTGGTCCGGTCAACTCAACAAATCAAGTCATTCAGTTATGTGACAGCTAATTTACTTATGGAATCAGTTAAGCAACCGTTTGGACAATTTGTCAGTCAGGCTATTAGTCATTTTATCGAGCTAATTATAAAATCACTAGTCGATAAATTACACGTTTAAATGGCTCAATCATTACATAGTAAAACGCGAAATAGATTGAACACGTCAAACCATCCGATTCGGTCAATTAAGCAATTAAATCTTCGGGTTTCATTTAAAAATCTGCGTAGTTTAGAAAAAAACATACACGACGATTTTTCAAGCTATAGAAAAATTCCTGACTAGAACAGGTGCACAGGTAAATATAGTTTTTTTTTTCAACCATATGTTATCGGCTGCAATCGAAGGACATATAACAGGTCCACAATCCGCAACCAGTACTCCCTCGCACAAGTATGATCGTATATCTCCGGTGTTATTCGGTTTTCACGTTTTTATAGGTACAGGTACCTTACCTATATGAGTAACGAATTTTTCCAACTCTACAAATCTTTCGGCTACAATTAAAAATCATTCGGATGTGTTGGTGAAATTTATCACCGTCGGATATATTCCACATTAGGTGTATGTGGTTTTTTCAATAACAAATTTACATAACAAAATTAAACATATAAAATGCGGGTACAAATCGACCATTGGAATAACAAATTATATTCAAAGATGAAGACAACACAACCGCTGCGGAATAGGAAAAAAAACGTGTACAAATTCGTTTAGCACTTGTTACTTTATTGATGCGATGGCCAAGTGAAAAAAAAACCATACAATAGATTGTTGATTTCATTAAGAGGCAAACTAGTTTTAATATATTTTCATAGGGAAAATATCTCCGAGTTTTGGAACGCGCAGAGCGCAGATGAAATCGAAGGCCTTATCGTATGGGTGTTAAGAAGCTGACTCATACTTGGCTACCGTTACACACCGGTCAATTATCATAATTACATAATATATTTGTTTTTTCACCACCACTGCCCGTTGCTATGTTCAACACGAAATTTCCATACTCGCTAAAAAGTATAGTTTTGTGAAGAAGTAACAGGTGCCAACGAAAACACTCGGCATTATCTAAAAATATTCCAGATTCCGAAATTAATTTCTGGTATTATTTATTTATCAATTAAAATTATAAATAAAGCGTGACAGTTAAATAAACACATTTCCATATAAAATCCAGTACGCGAATGCGCGCTGGAAAAAGGGTGAAAAAAGACATTCTCTTATCACTAGATGTAGTAGTATTTTAAAATGTCACATATCTTTCAAAACATTTTAATGGCTAAATTCTATTACATCTGTCTATATATCTCGTACACGCTCCCGAAATCGAGTTGTGTATTTAGTGATACCCAAAATGAAGCTAGCTTCTGGATTAAAGCCGGTATGACCGGATATTTGAAATTTTTACCTTCGATATTTGGTTACTTTTTGTCGTGTCGGGAATGTCAATAAAGATTTACGGTCAAGTTTTGTACTTGTAGTTCGTATCATACATAGGAATGTGTACTTTATGCTTTGCAGCTTATAAGAAGGTACGAGGGGATGTTGGAAGGTTGGTAATATTCCAGAATACGTACTTGGTACAGGTGGTTAAGTAATTTAAATAGAAATGGCTGAAATTTTTCAACATTTTCATATGAATCACGAAAAGTAATTGCGTTCATGCGGTGTAAACCAGCAGAGTGATTCGAATAAAGAAGAAATTGTCCTAGGAAGATTTATTATTTAAATTTTTGATAAAATTCGATGAAAATGATGAAAAGTAGAATAGAGGATGGGAATAAGGAACCTTGTGGTAATCAATTTCCACAATATTTCGACAATTTTGTGCAGTTTTAAGCAGTTTTAAATCAATTTTGATCGATTATAACCTATTCTAATAAAATAATTTAAAATCGATCAAAACTTATTTAAGTTTGCGTAAAATTATGTGAAATAGTCAAAATGTTTTAAAATTGTTAAAAGTTGTTCAATATTTGCTCAAAAAAGCATAAAAGTTATGTAAAAATACTAAATTAAAGAAAAATTTGGTTAAAATTGTAAAAAAATGTTGAAAGGTTGTTTAAATTGACTAAAGTTGTCCAATATCTTCTCAAAGTAACGTAAAAATTATTAAAACGCAGTTAAAATAGTTTAGGAAATGATCAAAATTCGTTTAAATTAATTTAATATTGCCTAAAATTGCACAAGATTGTCGAAATTCTGCTAAAATTGTTGAAAATTATTCAATATTTGCTAAAAATTTCATAAAAACTATTAAAGTGTTGTTAAAATTGGTTAAAGTTCATTAATATTTGCTCAAAATTACACAACGAAAAATTTAGTTGAAATTGAAAAAAATAATTTTAAAATGTTGCTAAAACAGTTTAAAATGTAACTATCATAATTTGTTTAAAATTGTTCAAAATTGCATAAAAACTGATAAAATATTGTTAAAATTGTTCAGAATTGATCAAAATTTGTTTGAAATTGTATTAAAGTGTACAAAATTGTCAAAATGTGGTTAAAATTGTTTCAAGTGGTGCAATTTTGAGTCAATAACAATTTTGAAAAATTTCAAGAATATTTTAACAATTGTAAGCTGTTTTAACAATATTTCAAAAAATTATAAGCAATTTTGAGCAAATATTAAACAATTTTAAACAGATTTAATATTTTTACAATTTTGTGCGTTTTAACACAATTTCAAACGAATTTTGATCAATTTCAAATTTTAGTAACATTTCAACAGTTTTTATGCCATTTTGAGCAAATATTGAACAATTTTAACAACATTTTGATAAGTTCTCATAATTTCATGCAATTTTAAACAAATTTTAATCGATTTTGAACTATTTTAACATTTCAAAAGTTTTTATGATATTTTGAACAAATATTAAGCAATTTTCAAAAATTTTGAAAACATTTTTCAACAGTTTTTCGTAATTTTAACCAAATTTTTCATTAATGTATTTGATGACCACAACTTTTGTGCAATTCTGAGCCATTATTAATCAACATTAATTAATTTTAACAACATTCAACAAATTTGCGTAACTGTATGAGATTTTAAACAAATTTTGATCAATTTTAAACTGTTTCAACAACATTTTAATAAATTTTATGCAAATTTAAGCAAATATTAAACAACATTAAGCAATTTTAAACAAATTATGATAAATTTTAAACTTTTTCAACAATATTTAGATATATTTTTATAATTTCAAGCAATTTTAAACAAATTTTGACCGATACTGAACTATTTTAACGACATTTCATGATATTTTGGGCAAATATCGAACAATTTTGAACAATTTTAAACAAATTATGATAATTTTCAAACGGTTTTAACAACATTTTGTCAATTTTGAGTAAATCTGAGCAATTTGCATAGAATTTGTAAACTACTTATACCGTTTCAAATGCAAATTTCGAGACAAAAATTTTGAACTTACAAAGTTGTGATCTAACTGGTCTGAGAGCAAGACTTGCTAAAACGTGAAATTATCAAAATTTACACCATTTTTTTACATTTCATCACATAATTTCATTTTATTTTTGCCATCTCTAGATTAAGAATATTGCCTGTAGCGATAACACGTTCAAATTCCACTTCACACTTTGAACACTTCCTGCAACACCACATTAACCACCTTTCGACAAAATCCTGCCACAAGGCCGCCTCCGATATCTTAATTTCCACGACGTGAAGACGGAAAACGAGCTACAAAAATCGATAAATTAGACATCGAGCTCCATTGTCGAAGCAATTTCTAGAACTAATTAACGGAAACGCGCCCACGTGTTATCATTCGGACACCAATATTCGAGCATTAAGTAAAAATCGAAGTTCATTAGCGTCCGAAGGTCGCACATGTTTTGGTGCAAGGTGGCGCAGAAACGCACGCATTTTCCTATCACGGATCAAACTCCGGTATCCATATGGTCTCGAGTCGTCTCACGTGCTGCTATTAAAGAAATGTTGCTTCGTTGAAACAGGTGATTGTGTGGAATCATTCGTTGCATCGTCTGTTCCTTCGTATCCGTAAAGGAAACTTTATGTACCATGGTCATCTCAAATCCACGTACTCTGTCTTCGAGAGCATGTCGTGACAGTGAGGAAAATTGTCCACGATCGGGGTGCCGAAGCCGAATCTAGAAAAAAATCGTGGTACTTTCTACGCGTTTGATTTTGCTGAGACTTTAATCATGAAATCGTGTACTCGATTCCTTCCATGAAACGTGTACAAGTGCACACACGTTCTAAGGTACACGATTTGTCTAGGCTTATATCCTGCTGATGAAAAAAGTTAATTAAGTATAAATATAGTTTTATTAATAGAGTCTCGTATCACGGTTAACAATTAACTAAACCGTATAAATTCGAAGCATTAATCATATCTAGCCCTCGCTCCAACCACAGCAGTAACCCTTACACAGGAAGTAATTCGGCTCCGGAGTCTTTCTTCGTTCGTGCCTTTTTCCAACTTTCCGTGTAGCTTTACCTCGTAACGTCTCGAGAGTATTTTTCAATTACACCAATTTCATCCGCATCACGAATTTGCAAGATGAAAATTAAACGTTTTAAATACGTATCCCATCGAGTGGTACTTGCGGTTACCTCATTGTAAAAATCGCTATATTTTACCTATTTAGTGAAAGTATATAAATTTCTTATCACAATGGAGATTGTACGTCGCAAATTATTCGTTTTTCTAATGTTTCTCCGTTGTAAGACGTTTATCACGCCCGTCCAATACTTCATGTTTTAATTATCACGAAAAAATATCGTCAATTGTTATCTCCGCTTCGATGTAATTCCGTAATCTTTTTTTAAACGTGGTCATGCTGCGTCATAACGAAACGTAGTCGTATCCTGGCACGGTTTTTTTTCTTCAGACGAACACGGTTTAAGATTTATTCCAATTTGGTGACTATTCGAGGAACGGAAACATTTCTTAAGTCACCAATCAGGAATATATAGTATTTGAGAAGGGGTGAAGAAATGGTGACCGAGAAAGGACAATAAAATCATCGTAAGAGATGAAAGTACCGGGAGAGGATGGGGAGAGGGGGGTTGAAAATTCATTTGAACTGGACCAGCGTTTCCTGGAGAACGGGTTCGGGGACCGAATAACATCACGAATCCATCATGGAAGGACTCAAGAAATGTCAAATTATTCAATAATATAGCAATTCACTCTAATTTCTTTTTGTATAATGCACGTTTTTTTAGGAGAAACCCCATAATAGTTGTCTTGAGTCCAATTTCGCTCTTGAGTCTCTACAGCTCTGTTTAAAGAGACAATGTAAGTGTTCCCATTGTGAACTGAGCCCGACAATTTCACGAAGTTGAACTGTTGAAGATAATTTGGCCAAAATATTGCGATCATATCTGATTCACGAGATATACAACATCTTCACCGGTATTTTCATGATTTCAGGACTCAATTAACTGTTTTGATTATTACATATGCAAATCATAATCTTTCCCATTTCTTTCATGACATGACCTGTCATACACCCTGATTGAAAACTCAAATTATTCAATCTTCGGTACATCGCTTTATATATTTTTTTACTCGAAAAAACTACTACAAAGGTTCTTTTTGATCTTTATATCATTCCATTCACCACAATAAAATCATCTCACCCAAACATATACAGCTCCGTATACACAAATACTTACTCCCTCTTCACTCCACCTCATCACCTGATTTCATTTCCATCTCAAAAGAAAAATTACTTCATGGCCAAGTTCCAAAATCCGCTCGTTACCGTTACCTTCAAACAATCCCGATATTTCAAATCGATAAAAATCCATCAATTTACGAAACTCGGCCTAGTGCAGTGTGCCGATTCAAACCGAATGAATGAGATGATTGACAGACGCAACATTGAACATTATAACCCTTCGGTGGTGTGAAAGTATACACTTCTATGCTTAGTTCATTCGCAAACGCTAACACCTTGACATTTTTATACGAATTCGCTGAAAAAATATAAAGTGTGACCTCTGTTGGGGCATTTTGATAAATCACCCACATGTCTTTGAAAGACAGTACAACTTGTAAAAAAATACATCATATGCGATGTAACATAGTAAAAATATACGTACATAGAAAACATTTTCGAAATATTTCATTGCATCTTGTAACCAAGCTGAACATTTCATTTTCACTGAGATACAACGGTGGATTTTCGTTGGAAAAACACGATAACTGAACTTCGGTGAAGATTTTTACTCTTATTTGGGGTTAATTTGTTACTTGTTGAATGAAACTACAATCAACTTTTACA
The DNA here is from genome assembly GCA_003261595.1 of Maconellicoccus hirsutus. Classification (NCBI taxonomy): domain Eukaryota; kingdom Metazoa; phylum Arthropoda; class Insecta; order Hemiptera; family Pseudococcidae; genus Maconellicoccus; species Maconellicoccus hirsutus. The sequence goes on along the minus strand of QBDW01006060.1, from coordinate 25,932 downwards.
AATGTGTGTACAGAATACTATTTCGCTACTATACAAAGCTTTGAAAATATGTAATGCATGAAATTTAACTCGTAAGTACAAAACATAAGTAATGAAACAAAATACATAACGAAACAAAAAAAAAAGATCTACAAATAACGAAAATGGTACTCACGTAACTTAGCTTACATCATTTTTCATGTTGAATTTTGATAATAAAGATGAAAAATAAAACACCACCTTCTTGAAACTGAATTACCTGAACCAGCTGAACATTTGAAGATGCTAAATACTTATAATAACGAAAACGAAAAATGCACTATAATTAATCAACATTCAACGACAACTTTTTAAAATTGAATTAGCATTTAGTTCAAAAGTAGCTGAAGGATTTTCATTGTTACCAGTGGTATTAAAATTATTAGTTAGTTAATCAGTTGAATGGTATTGTTGTTTATGGTAACACTGACTACGTTAAAAGCTCATCTCCGATTGGTGAACTACGTGACGTCACTGATATCGGCAATTAGTTACTGATATCAGTGATATCAGAAACGATTTAAGGAGAGCTAATTACCGACAGTGAAAGGAACCGTGATCAATTTGTATTCATTCGATTAGTTTTCGAGATGAATAATCATACACAAAACAACCAGGTAAAAAACCCAACTAAAGTGTAAATAAAAAAGGAAATATAATTTGTCAAATTGAAGAGTTTTTAACTTTGAAGTTCTCCATAAATTGTTTAGTTTTCAAAACGCATGAAATGAAATAACGATAGTAAAATCGATTTAAATATTTATCACAACTTCGAAGACACTAGAACTTAGAACAATGCTATGCAATGAGAATGTACCTTATCGATTGAAATGAAATATCTAACTCAGTAAGGTAACTGATGTAATCAATAATGATAACAACAATTTACTAATATTCAAATTTGATTTTTACTGTGTTTAAGGTATGTGCATACAAATTTTATAAAATTTTGTAAGTAATTTCTGAAGACTGGAAATTCAGATGATCTTGTCACCAGTAGTTGTAAGTTATGTATTATTTATTCATTCATTTTATTTCATATATTGTTTTAGCCAGGTTTTTTTATCAAAATGTCAAAAAAACAAAGCTATTACGTTGCATTAGTCAGTGAGAGTGGGGGGAAAACTACACACAAAGTTCATTTTGGGGCCCCAGGAGTCCTTTAAACCATTTTTATCGGCGTCAGATTATACACATATGGAGTCTCAAAACAAACTTTGAGTATAGTCTCCCCCCCCACACCCACCGACTTATACAAAGTAATCGCCTTGGTTTTTATTGACAATCCGATGAAAAACCTGGCTAAAAACTAAAAAGGCACTAAATACATGAGAACACAGACGTAGTAAAAACCTCATCGTACTTTGGCGAACTTTCGATTAACTCGGGTTAAGTTAATTACTCATAACGCGACAAATTGACTTCATAATTCTCATTGGATCACGTCGTAAAACCTACGAATAACAAAGTTAACAATGGCGTGGTGAAAAATACCGCATTAAAATTTATACGGCTCTTTACGCTCACGATAATATCTAGGAAAATTTTTTTCTTTAAACTTTAATGGGTACGTGTAAATGTGAATCACATAACAATGTACGTTTATATTTTCGTAACGGGACTTTGATTTCGAATGTGTGATATGCCCACACACACAGCCAAACGAATCAGGTTCTAAACGTTAAAATTCAGAATGGAACTTTTAAGAAGTTTTAAAGAAAGCGCATTACCGATAAGAAAAACGTATGGGAATAATGAATCTCACTATACACGAGAATTTATGATTATTGCGCGTTGAGGCGCGCATACACCGCGTCTATATCTCTTCGGTGACACATGCATCAAGTGGCGCACGTCCGCACAATGTCAGCTTCCCATTTGCATACAATGGCCAATGACGGGCCAAGCTTCTTCCAAATACCTTACACGCTTTCTTATATGCATCGATATCGAAGTATGCCATGGTGTTTCTTTTTTCTCCTAAGGATTCATATTTTCGGATTGGTGAAAAGAGAAATTAAGGTTGAATCGGGTAGTTTATAATGTAAATTACACCTTGTAACGTAAGAAATTTCCATTAGCGAAAGTCCTCCACCTAGGTATTGTTAATTGACAAATTTATTGTGTAAATTTCAAATCCGCTCGTTAAATTAGCCAATTAATCATTGCAAGAATGTTAATTTCAGCGATGCGCAGGTGTATTTGAAGAAAAAAGCTTTCAGATTTCCCATTAGAGACGCTTCGTATGTTGGAAACCCATTTCGAACGTTTTTACGAGGTTAATCGGTTATTCTTTTGTTCGTCTCCTAATTCGTGGTTAATTTGCAAAGTGATTTTGTGTCCGGTGAATTAATAGTTTTCTTTTTAACGGAGATTAGAGGTGTTTGCGAATTTACACGCCGTCGTGAGGCTGATATGGTAATAAAGAAGTCTTTCGTATGCGTCATTATAAACATACGTTAATGAGTATCGTAATACTTCAATTGTAATCTTTATTTATGAGCGATTTTATCAACGAACCGGAAAAATAATTCGTAATTGGAGAAACGACGTCGTGCATTTTGAGAATTTTTTATAAAGGAGACAATGTTGCAAGATTTTAAGAAATGTAAATGTACAGGAATTCCTTTTTAAATCTGTTTTTCTACATAAATTGCATTCGTTATTCCAGAACTTGGTTTTTTGTGATACTCGAGTCGGTATTTATGCTGGAAATCGTTAATCTCTGAGAAGCGAATCGAATTGGGCGATTGATTGCCTCAAATAGAAAAATATCTAGAAATTCCAGAAATCTATGATTTTCGGAAATGGGCATTTCAATGGATAATGTAATCATGAAATCGCGTCATATTTAAGAAAATGGAAGTTTAGTTAAAGTCCAGTTTGCATTTGACATGTTACAGACTTCTTATCGACTTTACTATTATTTCATGAAGATGTGTAGCTGACTTTTTGATGAACCAACCATGATTTGTAGTGACCTTTCGATGACCTGACTATGATATCTGGAAATATCATATGGACTTCTTGTTAACTTGACTGCGATGTTGTCAAACAGTCAGTTACATTATCATGACATCATAGCCAAGTCAACAAGAAGTCAGTATGATACCTCCAAAACATCATGAATATCAAGAAGTCGCCACCAATCATGTCTGGTGTATCGAGAAATCTGTAAGACATCAAGACAAGGTAGGATCATCCAGAAGTCACCACAACACCATCTCTAGACTCATCTGAAACCCAACCAGACGTCTCTATCAAACATCCTCGACTCTTTCACACCTTCTCCGCTACGCTATCATCCCCATCCAAACACACCTCTTCATAACACACCACGAATAAAAACCCGAAACCAAATCCACCACAAGATAAAAACCAGAAGCTTAATAAGCTTAAGCATCTATGACATTTTTGATTCGGAACGCCAAAGCGCCACTACATCGCGTAGGGCAATTAACGTGACAGCTTCTGTAGTTGGCTGTCTCATTAATTCACACAAGCTCTGAACCTGCGCAAGGTCACGTCAAGTCACGTACAGAATAAGAAATAATTTTCGATTAAAACGTTAATACGTGACGGGCGCGAGATGTACTCGGGTCGCCGGACGTTACAGCTTCGATATTCGACTCGGTGTTTCGCGAGAAATGAATGATATATGGCTGAGCTTATTAATCTTGGAGATTTATACGTTTGTTGATAATTTCATGAAAATATTTTTCGACTCTCTCCTTTACTCGGCGACTTACGACAATGTAAATGAAACGTAGCCGACTATCGACGAGGGGAAAAAAATATGATAAACAACTCCACTATACAAAGATAATTTGTATAATTTTAGTATTTCTTAACAGTTGTATAACATTATTGGAAAAGCCGAGAACATATTTTACATGGTGAACTACATATCTGTATACGCTACGTTAACTTATAAAATGTAAATAAGTAGAACATTAGTTAAAGATAGTATCGGACATAAATCGATTTAATTCTACGACTAAAGCGTCTTATCCGGATATTTATGGCGTCACGCGTGCTTCTTATTATTCCGAACTCAATACCCTCTTATGTTCGAATTTAGTATAAACGTTGACGCCATCGCCTTCTCTATTACTGTTTCTTAAGTACACCAATTTCTTCAAAATATCATCTACCCAAAGATCCGAAGTGTAAACACACTGCACAAGGTTTCACTGAGCACGCGATAATCATTACATCGATAAGACCGGAGCGCTTGGAAGGGGCATGAAAAATCAACATTTCACGCGACGCTTCCAAGCACTCAACCAATCACACAATATGCCTCGAATATAGATTTCATCATACCAATCAACACACCCGATAAAGCTACTTGGCTCAAAAACAAAGGGCTAAAAAGAAGCAAGCTATTAAAAATTGGTAAACACATATGTAGACACTTCCTACACGCATACCAAACGAACAGGTTGTTTATCTGTGAGCCATAAAATTTAATCTGGTTTTTGTGGTTGGCGGCATTCGGGATGTACACAATATCGGCGCATTTTTTTTAAGACTTATAACCCCAATAAAATATAGTAACCTAATCTTCTTCTTTCCAAAGACCACACATGAGTAATTGAACGAGACACCGCAAACGAATTCTAATAGTTTTTATCTACCTTTCACGCGCCTTGTCCGAATCGGTTCCGTTTAAATACATCGATGGCGAAAAATATATTCTTTGTATAAGCGCCACTTGGCTGAGTACATTTCACCCAGAAAGGCGACAACGGTATCGTCTTCGTTGTCCAGATACATTCTATGTGCATACACCAATACCACCGAACAACCTGTTGTCTAAACCTGATTTGACGTGTGCACCATCGATACCGTGTCTATGGTTTGTGGAAATTAAACACGTGGTTTTAAAATGCGCCCTCTAGTGGTAAAATTAGTATACTTTCCAAAATCCATATTCAAGATTTGAAAAAAATTGACAAAAAATTGAAATTTCGTTCCTCGTAACCCATTTTTAATCCACGTAAAAAATTGGATTTCGATCCCCCCCTGCTTTCTTTTCCAATTTGAGATAATACTTTTTCCAAGATTCTATAACCATTTAACACGAAAAAATAACCCATATTTTAATTACTTCCTCGATTTATATAACTTCTTAGAGCTCTTTATATCACATCGATATCGATAAACATCGACAAATTCCCCAAAGGTCATTTTACCATTTTAAATACACGAAACCTTCCATCAATGTTCATTCCATTGACGATAAACCTGAATTAAATTAATTATCCGTATTTGGCGCAAAATATATAAGTATAGATACAAATCACACGAGGAGCAGGAGGGAAACACTTTGTTCGAATCAACTAACAATAATCAATTCAATTCTAACATTTTATTGGAGTGAAAGGAGTTCTTAATATAGATGAAAAATCCATATTAGGAATATCTCGTGAATATGTTCATTGTTCACCCCATTATATGCCACCCTTTTCATAACAGGTGAATGGTGACGACGGAAGGAGGGGAGGAGGATGAAGGGAATGTATGGGAAAATTATTCTGAAGGTGAGAGAAAAAATAAAAGCGATGAGTCAGGAGTCGATTATCAAAAATTTATATTTAAATATTGATTATCGATATTGATATTTTAACGCTGCTAATATTTCAATTTCGATGAATATAGGTATTTTAAAATTGAAACAAAAAAATTGAAATTTCTCAACGTAAAGTCGACTCAACAGCTGCTCCGGAAATATAAAAAATTCCCAAATCCAAAAAGAAAAAAGCGGAAAGTACGAAAACAATTGAATTTGCCAACAATGACCCTCAAAACTAAGGACCCTCTCGCAGTGGCGTAGCCAGGATTTTGGCAAGGGGGGGGGGGCAAAACGAGTCCAGGTAGTCAAAATTTTTTTTAATTAGTGGGAAACCAGAAATTGCAAACGATTTCTTTTCCTATTCCTTTAATTTATAAACAAACTACGATACGTCGAAACAAACAATAAAAGGCCATGGGGGGCAATTGCCCCCTTTGCTCCCCCCCCCGTGGCTACGCCACTGCCCTCTCGTACTTGTGAACCTGAACCATAAGAAACTAGAGAAGAAAAAGAACGCAGCTAGTAACAACATCTCGATTTCGATAATGACCAACAACAATCGAACTATTCAAGAACACAGTACACTGATAATTCAATATTAATAATATTTCAATTCAAATCGATGTCTACGTTTCGATGTTTCGATTCTAATATTCATTAATTTACATTTCGATTTCAATATTTCGATTCCAAACGAATAACGTCGAAATCGAAACTTAAAAATTGTAATATCGAAACATCGAATTCGTGATATCGATTTAAAATACTCAAATCAATATTATTATTGTAATTGAAATATAGTCAACGCTAAAAGATCGACATCGAAGCCTCAAAATCGAATATCGAAATCGAAACATCGAACTTGTAATACCAACTTAAAAATACCCAAATCAATATAATTATTGAAAACGACATATAGTCGACATTGAAACATCGAAATCGAAACCTCAAAATCGAAATCGAAACATCGAATTTGTAATATCGATTTGAAATACCCAAATCAATAAAATAATTGAAATCGAAACGAAGTCAATATTAAAATCGTGTTTGGTATCGACTTCATTTCGATTTCAATTATTTTATTGATTTGGGTATTTTAAATCGATATTACAAATTCGATGTTTCGATTTCGATGTTATTAGTTTGAAATCAGTACCTCGATTACGATATTTCGATACTGTGCTTCTATATCGATATATCAGTTTCAAATTACAATATTTCGGCATTTTGATTTTGACATTACGACCTCAACATTTTGTTATAGAATTTAAATTTGCCACTTTGATTTTGAAGTTTCGATAACTCAATTTCTCACCTTTTTTGCATTAAATACACAATAATCGTTTTAACTCCTTAAGAAGAATATTTTATGGACGGATTTATCTTTTTGCATTTCTTTTTACAATTGAAAACAGAAATGCAGACATTTCTTCGAAAATGGAAGACGCTGGCGGCATTTAAATCTACAAAGTAATACCACTAAATTCCTCTAATATCGTGAAAAATCAATCACATGACCAAAAAAAGCACTACTCGTAAACTCGATCACACGAAAAAATTCTACTAAACTTAGACGACATAAAACCCATAATTGGAAACACCTCATCGACAATGGACATATCAATAAAAACAAAACCATATCCCACGCATGCGGCATTTCTAAATACTAAAATTCGAGCTATATCTTAAAGCGATTCGAGAGAGCGTTGGACAGTAATAAAATTTCGCTAATTCAACGATCGCTCCGAGGTTGCGATTTGACATTTATCGCATCGGTTTCCATTTCCTGCAACAGAGTAGACCATTGCGTCCGTATCGGGTAAAAAACATCCTATAGCTATAATTGAACACGTAAATCACTCGCGAACCGATTAGCAAAGATAAATTTTTTCTTTAAATCATAAATCACCGGTCATTTCGCTATCTTAATAGGTTTTCTATAATTAAACGCGTTTAAGCTACCTCCAACGCTACAAACGATACCTGTAACATCGAAGTATTCCAATTTGCTATAAATTAAGTGTAAATTTGAAAGATCCGCGTTACAAATTGAGTCGTGGTTCGCAATTACACACGTCTCGTCAAACCTACGAATTACAATAGTAATGTTTATGAAATTAACTCGATATGAGGCTCGTATCAAGTTCAGCTCTTGGAGCTTCACCGCTTCGTACTCTTGAAAAAAAAAAGCCTGTTAATACTCGACGCTCGAGGATAGTTAAAATTAGCTTATATCTCGCCTTCATTCTACATAGATGAAAAAACTATGACGCATTTTACGTTTTCCCTCAACCTCGAGAATATTTTCACGCATTTCCTCAACGGTACCCTTGGCCGAGACGCTCATCGAATATGTGGGTGGTACACTCACTTTCTCTGCATACGTGCTCATGCGTCGGTACGATACGCCGCCATAATCAGGCGACTCGGAGCTGCTCGAAACTATGCGCTGTAAGAAAGTATTAAATCTATTTTGAAAGGAGGATCACCTTGTGCGGGTAGCCTCTGTTATTTCATCTAACACAATAATGCTGTCAAGTGCGCCACTGCTGCGTAAGAGATCTAAAAAACGGATACCAGTTTAAACTTCTCTTATTTCTGTACAAGGACGACGTTTTTATTTTGTCTTCGAAGGAAGTTTAGATATTGTCGCGGAAGATAACGCGACCAAAATGGCGAAAAAATTCGCCCGTCGAAGGTTAAGGTGGCACGGATAAAATTCCAGTTGCCTATAGGATTTTCATGCATGTGGTAAATCTCTCGTAAGCGTAGTGACAATGCTGTATCAAAATTCACTATATAAATCCGCCGCCGCCACGCGGCTGCTCGACGTTTAGGCCACGGTATTCTTTACACTAAACCATTAACTCTTCTTATAATCGTGTTCCATTATCTTTTGTTATATTTGACAGAACGAAGGCACGAGTGAAAAGGAGGGCGTTGAAACACGACCTCATACTTTTTAAGACATTGACCATGTAACACACGTTATACGTAATATTCACGTTATTCTTAGGCACCGAGTTTCGTTTAAATTAAACATACAAAAATACGCAAGTCGGGAGCTCCGAATAGCTCAAGTTGCTTTTTTAAATTGGCGATTTTTTGTCGTTTCTTAAGAAATTGCATACGAGTGAAGTTGAAGCATCTGAGTCAAATTAAATCGAGGTGACATCGAGTACAGTTTTGCCAACAAACCACAAATTTTTTTTTGATAATTTCATCATTTTTTTCAAGTTAATCAAAGCGTGATGATATTGATTTCGTTATTCGACTTTGTGATCATAAACAACGAATTAAAATAAAATTGTGATAACAAATCGAAATATTAAAATTCAAATATCGAAATCGTAGTATCAAAGTAAAATATCGAAATATTAAATCGAAGCGTTGAGATTGAAATATTTAAATCGAAATTAAAACATCGAAATATCGAAACACCCAACATCGAAATCTGAATTGTGAATTCAAGATTAAAATGTTGAAATCATAACATCAAAATCGAAATACCAATATTTAAATATCAAAATGGAAATATTGATATTGAAATATCGAAATTGAAAATCAAAATTGAAATATCGATGTTAAAATATCAATATTGAAATATCGAAATTGAGTATCAAAATCAAAATATCGGTACTAAAATATCGAAATTGAAATATGGAAATTGAAAATCAAAATTGAAATATCTATGTTGAAATATCAGTATTGTAACATCGAAATTAAGGTATCGAAATCGAAATATCAAAATAAAAATATCAATATTGAAATATCGAAATTGAAGTATCAAAATCAAAATATCGGCATTAAAATATCGAAATCAAAATATCGTTATTAAAATGTCGAAATTGAAATATCGAAATTGAAATATGGAAATTGAAAATCAAAATTGAAATATCTATGTTGAAATATCAGTATTGTAACATCGAAATTAAGGTATCGAAATCGAAATATCAAAATAAAAATATCAATATTGAAATATCGAAATTGAAGTATCAAAATCAAAATATCGGCATTAAAATATCGAAATCAAAATATCGTTATTAAAATGTCGAAATTGAAATATCGAAATTGAAATATCGATGTTAAAATATCAATATTGAAATATCGAAATTGAGGTACTAAAATCAAAATATCAGTATTAAAATATCAAAATCAAAATATCGTTGTTAAAATATCAAAATTGAAATATCGATATTGAAATATCGAAATTGAAAATCAAAATTGAAATATCGATATTAAAATATCAAAATCGAAGTATCAAAATAAAAATATCAATATTAAAATATCGAAATTGAAGTATCAAAATCAAAATATCGGTATTAAAATATCGAAATCGAAATATCGATATTGAAATATCGAAATTGAAAATCAAAATTGAAATATCGATATTAAAATATCAAAATCGAAGTATCAAAATAAAAATATCAATATTAAAATATCGAAATTGAAGTATCAAAATCAAAATATCGGTATTAAAATATCGAAATCGAAATATCGATATTGAAATATCGAAATTGAAAATCAAAATTGAAATATCGATATTAAAATATCAAAATCGAAGTATCAAAATAAAAATATCAATATTGAAATATCGAAATTGAAGTATCAAAATCAAAATATCGGTATTAAAATATCGAAATCGAAATATCGATATTAAAATATTGAAATTGAAAAGTCGATATTGAAATATCAAAATGGAGATATCGAAATTGAAATATCTCAAAATCGAAATATCGATATTAAAATATCGAAATCGAAACGTCAAAATCGAACAGAGAAACCATTCCACACCATTCACGAATTCGTCGACTCCACACGGGCAATCCAATAGCACCTCCTATCAATGAAGGAAATTCGTCTAAAAAGGTGAAACGCGTAAAATATTTTAATTTAGGAGTCGTTCATGTTTTACTAATTGGATAGCTATTTACATAAATATTTCAATTGGGTAAATACTTATTGAAATAAAAATTATTGCGAGACGGTGCATATGGGTTGTTTAGCATTTTAAAAACATAACTCGCAACGGTATACAGAAATGATTGCAGTAAACCCGTAATTTTCGTCAATCGATTTGACGATCTCCGAAGAGTGAAAACCAATCCTAATTTGTTACGCGACTCACCGAAAAAAAAATTTCAATTACCACGTCCGCGACAAATCATCAAGTACATAAATTCGTGTACCTGTTCCATCAGGTCAACAACCCAGTGCTAGAACTTACATACGTAAAACCCACAGAACAAGAGTGAAAAAAACTAATTAATTCATCGCAGCAGTCACGACATTTTCATCGAAATCGCTTCCCGGTTTAAGGCAATTGTCATCGTAGGTGGACTATAGAAACCGGTAGTGTTAGGGCACGCGTTGTAAATACAAAGGCTGCGAGTCTAAAAGACGCAGCACCTGCCGTTTTCACAAACACTGGTGGCATATCCGGCTACAATAGACTGCAATGTCCTCGTCCAAATTCCACCTGCGTTTGCGCCATTAAAACGATACCGAGCTGTCTCCAATTTCTCGACGTTTACCAAATGCTCGATGGTATGGCGAAAACACCGAAAGGTGCTAGCGGTCATCCAGCGTACGCGTATTTTTCATCGACTCATTATGGTAATTTTTCTGATTTAATGATCCGACGTAGGAGTGTCATCGCGACGTTCATTCATTATGTACGAAAATACGTGTTCGAACATCTCTACGCGTGTTAATAATTTCCAAATAACTCGTAGCAGCCGTTGAATCATAGCCTCATCAATGCGAAACAGGTTCACGTTCGCTGACGGCTAATCGACGTGATTGAGATCGAAAACTTTTATTAGACGATTCATAAAATATGCCGAGGTGTGTGTTATTCGCGCCTTACCTCCCGAACCTACGTCGTCATCGCTTCCAAGGTAACAATCTAGGCGACAAAGTTGATACATAACAGCCACTTATACCTTTAATTGGATCTGGTATTTGTTTGCGGGTACTTCGGTATATCTTGAAAACATCTCAAAGCCATTAAACCCAGCATAAAATGCATAACCGCCTTGCTAAATCTTTCTATATCGTCCGATATACCTACAATTTTTTTCACGCCAGTGCTAATAAAATGTCGCATTTGTAAAACCAGCACCGGATTGGTTTCCATTTTGAAGTGCCATACAAATGAAATCCAAACATCATATTTTTTTCTAAATCGAATTCATTCTCTGAGATTCTAATTAGAATTGGCAGATATACAAAAACGATCGAATTAAATCGCATAAAATACCCGAATTATTGGTCATTTCGCGCAAAAAGATGCTTTTCGATGCATTTAAAATGAGAATCGAACGAGTAGGTGGTCGAAAAGGAGTATTTTGTGGTCTGCAATAATGCAAGAAAGTCTAAACTGGTCGTATTTTATAACAATTTTTTCACCTCCCATAATGTAATTCAAATTATTAGACCAACTAACCCTATAAAAATCATAAGAAAGTTATGAGTCACAAGAAGACAATTCCCGGATATTCTTCGAGGAAATTCATCAAGATTTTCCAATTTTTATCGATGGGGAGGAGGCGGAGTGGGGTTGGTTTTTCATACGATAGCAGTAAAATTCACAAAACCCATGTAAACACTACGAGGAAACTAAAACGAAGGGAATCATTACTTGAACCACCACCCCCCCTCCTAAAAAACATTTAAACCATCTCTATCAATTTTTCGATTTTTAAAGAATTTTTGAAAAACAAACAGTTGTTCTCGCAAAAATATTAAAATTTAGATACTTTCTCAATTTTTATTTCTAAAATTTGACCCCCCTCCTCATTCCTCGTTCAAACAGCAGAACATTCTCAGACTCAGAGAACCAGCATGAATCCTCAAGAGACCGGAAATTCTGCTTCGTGCTTCTTTTCAAAGTACCTCGACAGCAAAAAACTTCATACCACAGAATTACTTCTTATATAAGCCACAAATAACACACATCTTAGCCCCTCCCCCCTTCACGATGTCCGAAAACGCTCACAACAGCAACGCTGGAGGCAGGAACAAAAAGATATGAGAGAAGTCTTCAATTTGCAGACACACTACAAGACTCGTCATCCAAGCTACAGAACATTCCTAGAGTGAGCAAAATCTGCTTCAGACCTCAAGACACCACAGCGCTCCCTTCTAAAGTACCATCTACCTTGATAGGAAAAAACTTCACAAGAATTGCCCACTTTATATAAACTACAAATAAGGCACACGTCAACCCTCCAACCATGTTCGAACAAGTCAATACACACACGTATTACATATCAATTGCAACTAGATCACCGTGAAAGCAATCCGTTCACGTAGAATTTATTCGCGACGCGTCTACACAACGTGTAATTGGCTCTTAATGACATCAAGGCTTCAAGATTGATGTCATTTGTCAAGTTAAAAATCGTTAGATTGTCGTCACCTGTACGCTTGTCTGGTTAACACTCCAATCAAGGTGGAGATTCAAACCCGTCTATCAAGACAACTTTCCAAATAAACGAGCAAGAAAATGGCGACATTTTTGCTGGTACTTCAATAAGAAAAATACTCGTTACTGTTGTCACTTGCATAAAAAATTACAGTTCCGGGTTCGAGATGAATTTGGTAATGAAAAAGAACACTTCTGACAAAGTATTTTAGTGGCAAAATTTCGCCCATGACAGGTTAATATCTTCAGACATTGTTACACACCTTAGACGCGTGATCAAGTTTTTCGAGGAGTGTTCAATGCACGTGTTCTCATTTAGGACATAAAGGCGTCAGCTTCGTCACCTGTTAAACTTTTCCTCCACCTACGTACGGCTGCATCTCTGTGTTATTATAATTAAGACATAAACAAGTAGGCAACTGGTCATCACTTATTCAGCAGCATCTCAGTCGTCAATCTTACGAGTATATACGCGAACCGGTAACACGAAAACTACGCATATTGTACAATAACATAACTGTTTTTTTTTAACCAAAGTTCAACGTACTACGCGTTTTCTATCAGCTCGACAGAAGTACGAAACAGATGAAGAAAACACACGACATTTGAAAAGATTTCTTTTGCCAACCTTCTACCATTGACCTAAAAAAATTACTCGACATTAACATAATAATGAGGTATTTTTTAAGTCGCATACTCCGTGCACACGATCGTATTAATTGTCCGTCTGCTGAAACTAATGGCCACAATGTGCCGTGAATTTTTTCCTTCATGAAAAGGTTCAAGTTTATGTAGAAAGTCCTCCATCTACTTTCTATCGTATTCATCATGCAAAAAATTCAATACACAAAAATTATTTTCGACCGCTATCTTCGAATACATCTCAGCAACCTATTTTCCTCGCCGTGATACCGATACTTGGCACGCGGTCGGACATTGTTTATCATCACAGTGGCCGACACCTCGAACCCGTCTTTATACAATGGACAATCTAAAATAGGAGACAAGATATGGAGAAGTTTCACCGAAAAATGCAACTCTATGGCGTCGTACTACTTTGGAACCTTCGCACAATTAAACCACCAAAATAACCTATAAACACAATCTGAAAGTACCCAAAAGTCTCATAGAAGGTAATTTGATTGGGATTTTTTCATGGTAATGGAAACAATTGGAAAGAATGTAGAAAAGTTGATATGACTCCTATTTGCTGTCCAAAAAAGTGAATCCGGGAGATAATTCATTCAAAACCTCCGTATCTCCTCAAATATCGAATTAAAATAGAATTTGCATATAACCTTTTATATTTCATTTTTTAAGTACTTTAAAAAAGGTTATTACAAAATTTTGCCTATCTGAGGTCTAAAAGGAGAAATTCGGCAGACACGATTACTCCAAGTGTTTCCTCAGCTCATAACCTCATTATCTACTGAAATGTTGAAATGAAACAAAATTTGCATAAAATCCTTTATGATGGACTTTTCTAGCACTAAAAATAAGGTCATTATGAAATTTTGCCCATCTGCAAAAATTGATGTAAAATTTTTCCCATCTGCAGTCCAAAATGGCAAATCCAGGATACAGCAAATCTGGGAGATCATTTCATTTAAAATCTCTGTATCTCCTCAAATATCAAATTAAAACGAAATTTGCAAATAACCTTTTATACTCCATTTTTATAGTACTACAAAAAACGTTATTACAAAATTTTGTCTATCTGCAGTCTTAAGGGGTAAATTCTGCATTAACGATTCCCAAACACAGGGTTTTTGCTCTTAACTTCATATAACTTCTCAAATATTGAAGTGAGATAAAATTTGGATATAACTTTTTGTCTTCAACTAGTTCAATACTATAAAAAAGCTCATTACAAATTTTGCCTAACTGTGATAACGAAGGAGAAATTTCCCTAAAATCATTACTGAGTGCTCCTAATCGATGTGAAAATTTTGAATCAGCCAAAACAATCTAAAAAATGACATAGAACAATACAAAGCACATATCGTACAACTTCCCCATGAAAAAACAAGTTCGGTGTCGAAGGTCAGCGAGGTCATTGCTCTTTCAAGCCTCTTAATGGTTTTTGCTATTTATCGGCCCAAAAAATAAGTCTCCCTTCCACACTGTCACTGAGTTTTGAAAATGAACCAATTCCTAAATACTTATTGCGCGTTTACAATTCGTCCAATGGTTCTATTTCGCCATAAAAATCCCACCAAACGCCTTTTCCATTTTGGCATATTAACTGGTCCAATTGCATATGTCTTACAGACAGCTACACGTTGAACATACTCACCTACGAGTATTAAATGCGGTAAATATATATGTTTTGAAACGTGTGTAAGCCGCTGATTAATTGTCATGTTAACTCTAGCGCATACCGCATTGATGCCAATGGCGCCGAACATTGATTTGTGTACGACCCAAGCTCGTTACACAGATAACTCGATCGAAAAGACAATCTCGAAGCTCGCGAACCGGAATATATCACCGTGATCGAGCAAAAGCTAATGAACTACTCCGATTGTTTAATATCGCTTAGAAAAATTATATCTGATCGAAATAATCGACGTACTTTCGCCACCTGTTTCCTGTTCCGACGACGGCGCGGCAACGCGTACTCGAGGAAAAATTATTCAACATGTTGTATATGTAATACCGTGTATACGCGGTGTACACGAAGCACCGTCGTCGTAAGAGACAAACACATGTGTTTCTACGTTCCTGAGTCATTTCCTCGAAAATCAGTCACGTGTTAAAACAACTGTCCGGCTTGATTAAGAGATGCATAAAATTGATATTGTATTAAGTGAAAAAAAATACACCAATTACAACCAAGGTGCATGTAAGGCGTCGTGTATATGCGGATATTTCAATGCGATGACGGATCCTAGGGTCGAGTTGGATGCTTGGAACTAGGAAAGGTACAAGGAGCTCTATGAAGCATCTGTTGGACTACATGGCGAGCCAAAAATTTAACCTAAGATGAATGTCAACTATAAATATGCTCTTTTTTGGAAACTTCAGCTCTGCAATTTAATATTTCGCTTGTATCTTCCTAAAAACTGGTTCAATCATAAAAATAGCTCAGTTCAAAATTACAGCCCATTACATTCTCTCTTTTTTCATTATTTTTAGACAATTGGTGAAATATATAGTTTCACTAAAAAAAATCCCAAAAATTTATCTTATCTTGGCACATGTTCTAATTTCTAAAACACTTCAGCCGAAATTTACAAAAAAACTTTGAAAAAAAATCCAACACCACGAAGCCAAAATATGTTAAAAATTACCATCATGGATCACATTATGTTTGCATGCGTTTTATAAATCGCTATAATGTGTTTCTTTATAATTATCGTTTTGATAAACGTTTCACTTTCTCAAGATAAAATCACAAATGTTACTAAAATTACGGTGAAAAAACTACTCGAATCTGTTAATAATTTAGCAGTTATAAATGCAATAATATGACTCATTAAAGGATTAAAAAAAAAAACAGTGTCAGTCTCATAATAAAAGCACAATGGAAACGAAGGCGAGATGTTAGTATAATTAGTTCATTGGGCTAAATTCTACAATGTGTGAGGAGATCGGAATACTACGGAATACTCTAGGAGCCAGTTGGTACAGAAGTACAGATGGGTTTACGCAATATACTGATATAATCGAAGCTCGAGGCTGTAAGTCGGGTCTTATCAGTTCATAAGAGCGGATACATGATTACTTGACTGGAAGTTGTAACGGTTAAAGTGAACTATTGGATATTTGCTGGAAACGTTCTGCATAAATATGGATTTAATATTGTAGTTAAATTCTTCCTGAATTTTAGAGTAGATGTAAAAAAAGAAACGCTGGATTGGCCTGGATTTTATATTTTTCGAGTTTAGCAGAATTTTATAAATTTTGAGAAATATTTGGAGCAAGCAGTTGTACTTTGAATTTGGACAAATTCGACTCGACCAATCAAGATACTCTCGATGGAAGTATTGGAAAACTTTTTGAAAGTTTTCCATCAATCATTATATTATATTTGTATTGTATTTAAAATTTAGTAAAACTTGATGAAAGTAGTGAAGAAGTAGTGATGTCATTATAACATGTCATAAAGATATAGCGATGGATGACATGTGATCATATCATAATAACATGTCGTGTGATGACATGTTACGATAACAAGTCACTGTCATGGTGAAGTGGCATGTTTATGCGTGATATGTGATACCTGATGACACGTTATAATGAACGTTGTTCTCACAAAGACATTTCATAGTGATAAATAGCATGTACATAATAATGTCATGACGGATTGTCAGGATAACATGTCACGATGACACGTCATTGTTGGACACGTGATGTTCATGTTGTAATGGCATATTGCGGTATTGTCATGATGACGTTCACAGATAACATGTCATTGTCACCGACATGTCATGGTAGCATGTTGTGATTACAGGTCAAAAGACGTGATATGATGACAGGCCATTGTTATGATGGTGTGTCATGGTTAAGAGTGGCATGTTACGTCACTTATTTTAAATGTACCCCAAAATATTTTATGACCTCAAAAATGACCTTGAAACGCGTTTTGAAAATTTCAAAAGCCAAAAAATAAATAAAAAGAGATGGATATTTGAGCTCGGCATAATGAAAAACCCTCGTAAATCGATCATCTATTACTTTGAAAAAGCCGTCCACAACTATTCTGATAAAGAATTCATGTATCATTTTGGCATCAAACATTCGATGCTTGAAGATTTGTTATGGTCTTATTAAAATTTTAAAATTTATTCAGAATTATTTACTTATTTTGTTTTGTTTTGATTATTTTACCTATTTATTTAGATTTGTTTTTGATTTATTTTTGGCTGCGAAATTTTTTTTGTTTATTTAAGTTTTTCGGAATTGATAATTTTGTAATAAAAATTTTGTATCGTTTTGGAGTTTAGTTCTCAGTTTGAATGAGACGAATGAAGATGATATATTAAAATAGATTTTCTTTTCTTCGTTTTAATTTTTCCTGTTTTTTTTTTTATTTACACATTGGGTAATTATTCTATTTATTTAATTTACTTCTTTTGCCGGTCGATTTTCGCTGCGAAAGAAAAATATTTTTTTACTGCTACAGATTTATGTGAGACATTGAAAATTTAATTGAAAACTGAAAATAGTTCTGTAAATTTATTACTTTCAAAGAGGAATGATCAGCGATTTTTCTGATTTACTCACCAGATAAATATTCAGTCGAAGGTCAAAATTAGGCAACTAAATTTTCGGTAAAAATTCTACAACTGAATTTTCAATCAATTTTATTTTAAATTTAATATACATCATATTTAAAATTTTTCGTTTATTGCATTAATTTGTAAAAGTATATAAATTTTTATTATATTCAATTATTTATTTTTAATTTATAAATTAAAATTAATACATTTCATCATTTACCAAAATAATCCTCATCATTAAAAAAATTATAGTTGTATGCCAGTCTAGGCTTTCTTCCTGGAGTCAGCAACTCTACACCTCAAACCAAAAAATACGATTACAAGAGCACACCAATTACCCACGCGACGAACCCTCTCGGTGAACAATTTCCCCAATTTATATCTTCATTAACCCCATTTAGGGTTGAAAATTCAAATCGACACGGTGCATTATCCTACAAGACGTCTAACTGATGTTCTAATCAAATTACCAGTTTCTTTCATTGGTTTACATTCACTACGACTCTGAGATGGTAATTACATCGATGTTTTCGTTTTTCAAGTACTCGGCGTGTGAAATGAACTAATTTTATACGCCTACGAAAGGAATTTTCGGTTAGCGAGTTTTTTCCCTTTAATTGTTGGTTTTACGAGCGAATGTTGCCACTCATTAAGTATTTTTTATTGGTTTAAAAAAGTGTAATTCGTTCACCCATTACCTAGCCATCGATGTAAATACTGAAGTAGTTCAGGTTATTTTGTGAAGGTCGCATTGCTGATCTAATTTGAAAAAAAACGCGTTGGTGATTTGTTTGATGACCTGGTCGGTGATTTTATTGCCATTAATTTGGATTTGTCAATTATGTAGTAACGTCGGTGTGGTAGTTCGTCATAACGAGGCCAGTTATTTCATCAAAAAAAAAAAGGAAATGTATCCAAAGGGTTAAAAAAATAGAGTATGAAATGTACGAATGGTATAAGTACATCAGTTAGTAATTTTCCAACCGTCGATGAAGAAATAACTCGGGAGTTTCTATGGTTACTCGTGTCTCAGTAGGAGTTTCGTGTTATTAAAGTATTAAAAATTCAATTATACAGTTCACAACCGGAGCTAGACTTAATTCGTCAAAAAGTATCAGCGCCATGTTCAAATAATATCATTTTGAGTCTAATAATTTACTTCCTAAAAGTCTGTTCAGCTGAATTATCAGATTTTTGCAAAGATACTAGCAACAGAATACTTCCAAGGGGTTGGTCCTCATCGTACCAAGTCCAACTAAAATATCTCGAATTTCCTCCAAATAAGCTGTTGATAGAAATATCCTCGAATTAGACAGCAACAACGCCGAAACTAATGGATTTAATGAAATTCAAAAGCATATTTGGTTAATCGTGGACCAAAAATATTACAACAGAATTTGCATCATGTTATTATACAAGAACCCGCAGCTTGACCACGTGCTTATCCGTCACACCAGCTCATATGGTAATTTCACATTTCGTTCGAGGAAAACAACACGAATTAGGAAAAAACACCAATGGCAGCGAAGCAAGCTTAAGGAAGCGTAAAATTTTAGCGCGCGTCTCGCACTTTCCTCGACATATGGTTGGCCAGACCTGTACGTGTCCATTGTTAGTGTAAAACTTCGCCAAGCATAACCAATAAGTTAAAGGTACATAGGCTATTAACTGCGCCAGATAAACTTGCATTAGGATCCAGAGAAACCCGCGACCACGGACAGATGTGCCCGCGCGCAAAGGGACACGCGTAGCAGATACGCCAAGCGTAACTTACGCACGTTCCGCCGCCACCTTACGGCACCTTGCATCCGCCAAAAAGCACCAAATGCCGCGATACCGTCGTCCGACCGTGTCGAAATGAGGAAAATGACTTACGATGGAATTTAAAAGATGTTTTAATTTCTAATGTACCAGTATAATGGAGATATAGGGTGTCTTAGATAAGTAATACGTTGGCGCAACTGTACCTTTTTTCGAGATCTATAACCGACCAAGACGTTCGTCATGGTAAGAAAACGTTGGAGCTTTTGTTTAAAACATCTCGGACACAGCTGCTGGGAATCGGATGACCGAAGACCATATTTCCAGCCGCATCGGAAGAATTCCGGATGTAACCCAGTTAGAAAAATGGAAATTTTACCGGCTTTGGACGTCGCCGCGATGCATACCGACGTCGTCGTAAAAATCTAAACAGTATTAATTGATCGTCATTCCGCCGATAATTATTTTCTCATGTCGAGGGCTTCCGAAGGTATTTCAGAACGTTGTCATTCCTACGGAAAGTATCTGGTATTGGTTTTGATGCCATTGATGGTTTTATTGCTCTTGTGGACCGCAGGTATCCATGTGTTTCATCATGTCGGCGTGATTTTGGTTGTTCGTTGGATTGATCGGCAGAAAATCACAGGTGGGCCTGGTCCATTAACATTGTGGGGACCACGATGGAGTATATTTTCACAAAAAATTAATACAAAGAGAGAGAATTCAACGAAGTGAAAGTGATAAATCCATCCACCTTGAAGATGATCAAAGTGTCTTGAAGGAATTACGTCGGTTTATAAAAGCTCATATAACAAGCCAAAATCACCAATACAATTGGTATTCTCAAAGCATATGACACTGCTTGCAAACTATGTAAGTACTTTTCACCCTTAACTCGTGATAGGGTAGTTTACTAGGTTTTTGACTTGGGTATTCGATGTTAACACTCCATTCGTCGATGGATTCAAACAGTCATAACCTAATAAAGGGTTCGATGATATGGAAATTTGCGATTTTTTCGAATTTTCTATTTTAGATATTATCAATGCAGATGAGCTCCTGCGAGGTTACAATCGATGGGAAAATTAACCAATTGGAAACAGATCCAAGTCGTTAATTGGTGTCGAATGTGAATTCCAAATATGGATTTAAGATCATCGTTGAGATTTATCACAAGAGTAGGATTGCGATAGAGATCTCTGAGGATTGCGAATTCAACGTTTCAGCTGGAAATTGCACAACACTCGTATCTTATCTACTCCTCTGAACAATGAAATTTGATCATGTAATTTTATAAAAATCTACGTGTGAAAATTTTGATTAAATTATCGCATTTAGAAATACAACTTACATTTAAATTAAAAATTCACGATTACATAATTGACATATCAAATAATACCAAATTCACCATTTTAAGATAACTGTAGGTTTAATGAAATTGAATACGAAAACGAATAAGGAAATTTTCCCCTAACCCCAAAGGCCATCGATGTAGGAAAACAAAAAAATTAAAAAATTCCGGTGTAACGGATACGTACATTGAGAAACAATTAATTAGCATTACCTGTTTAGGAAATTTTTCGGTATAAGGTTTTATCAATACCAAATCAAGAATACCATATACGAATACGCCGGTTAGAAAATCGTATAAAAAAAGGCTACAGTATCATCCCGCAGCTACGACCGAAGAAAAATTTGAATGAAACGGGCATCGAGATATTTGCATGCTAATAACGTTCCTCTCTCGAGACGAACACAATATAACGTCGAAGACAAGGCGAAGAGAGGACGTGGGTGCTCGAAAAGTACTCATTATGACCTGCGAGTTAAAATATTCATGACCTGTTAAGATAAAATCGTGATACTCATCACATTGTCGTGTCGTGGCGCGAATTTCGCGGAAGGCAGCAGATGGGTAATTCACCGAAACCTTTTTTCTTCTATCTTTGCAAATGGCTCGGTTAATTTTGCATTTGAGTTTGTAAATGAGCGGAAAAGTCGAAATTCGTACTAAGAATTTGATGCCATTTTTTGTGAATTTTGCTCCTCAAAAAGTTGTATTTATATCTTCCCAAAAACTGGCTCGATCAAAAAATGGTTTAATTCAAAATTGAATTTCGCGGAATTCCTCACAAAACTGGTTTCAAAAACGACAAAAGTATCATGATACCAGTTGCGAGTCTTCATAATTTCAATCTTCTAGACCAAATTTCCTGTATTTTTTATAATCATTGATAGTTCATTTTTTTTCAAATTATAATAATAATTTTAAATTTATTAAATTTTTTAATAACAAATATTTTCACTTTATTTATTTAAATCACCCTTCATATGTAACTTGCATGAAAAAATTGTTTGGTTTAAAAAGTGAGAAAGTTACATTTTTTTAAAATGTTTTTAAATTTTGTTAAAATCAAGCATTAAAGAAAACTTTTCTGCAAAAATGGCTTAAATTCGGTTTTTTGATTCCAATATATTATTTTCACTCTTGAAGCATTTTCGAAATATTTATTAGAAAAAAAAAACAAAATTCTGAAAATTTAATATTGTAGGGGAAGAAGAGAAAAAGATATTTTTGTGAATAAAAAACACGATTATTTTTTTCAAATCCAAGATCAGACGCAAGTTTGTAACAAAAAAAAAATCAGCTTGCGAGCAAATCCACATCACAGTGTGACATTTTAATGTTACTCCGCGATAATGATATTCATCAAAAGACGTTCTGAATGTCACATGACACTCGCAACTACGCCACGTCGCCATAACAATGACTGATCATCATATCATGTCACTTGACATGTTACCATGACATGATGACGTGTCACTCCTGACCAAGACACATCACCATGACAATAAATAGTCACCTATAACACGGTATGGTGACATGAAAAAATTATATTTTTCGTTGAACATGAATATACGACGAATAACTCATTTTGAGAGGAAAATATAATCATCTAAATTGTCATCACATATCATCACACCTATTACCATGACAATGCCATGATATATTACCATAATATGCCATTATTCATGTTACCATGACATGTCATCATAACATGATAATGAGACATCACCACAACATGTCATTCGACATATCACCAAGACATGATTATTTGTCACTCATGACAATGTCACTTGAGTATTCCAATGACGTTCGTCATAACAAGTCATTACATATCATATGTCAATCATAACCATAACACGTCACCATGATAATGATTTGTTATCTGCAACATGTTATCATGACATGAAAATATTGAGATCACCATTCATGCATGACACGTCTCCATGACAACCTAGGAAGTATTAAGGAAGATTCTAAAGGAAAATTAAAACTGTAGTGTCTATTACAATAATAGTTCTTCTATTTAGTTTGGGTGGCGTAGTGTTGTTAATGCAAAATGATCAGCTGGTAATTTAATTATGAGGGTTTTTGAATTCTTTTTCTAAAAATTCAATCATTTCATTTTTTTAAAGGCAATCTTACTTGAATTATAATTTTTGAGATAACTTCATTCGCTCCCCTCCTCTCCTCCTGTTCCATCGATTAGAATTCGAAGAAAAAAATCACCATTAAATGAATTAAATCGAAATTAATAGAGATAAGAATACCGAATGGTGGGAGACGGATTGTGAATCACATAGAAATAACCCCTCACCCCTCCGCCGTTTAAATTCCAAGACAAAAACCGATACACCGAGCCTCCGAAAATACTTATTTATCGATAATTTTCCACATCGAACTAATTCATTTGACAACTTTTTTTTTAAATGGGGGAAAAAAATGACCCACGACCGAAAAACGCTTATCTGCTCAGATCTTGCGATATTTATTAATCTCGTTTCGTCGGCTCAGTTCAACTACTTGGTATTTTTCTCTTGAATTTCAACCGTCGAAAAAATTTCGCCAAGTTACTTAGGATAAAAATGACGGGGGGAAGATCAGCATCACAAAGATACCGATAAAAAGGTGAACTTATCAGCGACTAGAATCGTAACAAATACTCGTTCTAATTACTCAGATGGGGCAGGTTAAAGATCAAACGAGGGAAAAAATTTCTTACGTTTTGCATATATAAAATATGTGGAAAAAGCACGTAAGGAAAAAAAAAGAATCGCTGAACGAGTAAACCCATCAATTGTACATATAAATAAAATGCTTACAGTATATCGCCTTAATAAAAGAAATACTATGACGCCTATTCGTTTTGTATGTGTAAGTGTGATTTACAGTAACATTTCTGTTCTGGTGATGAATATCTAACACTGAATTATGTGTCGCGTATATCACAGTACGTATATTATGCGCAGTATAACATATAAATGCATTAGATATGTTTCACTTTATAAATTCTATTATTCTATTTGCATAACATGACAATTCTATTGTCTGTAAAGTGCTGAAATCATCGATGCTGCAGTGGATTACGTTGTATTTTAATATTTATACGATGCTGGTTGTTCATTATTGTTATAGAGATTTTCATTCAATTAGTTTACCAGTTATTCATAAATTTAGTCAAAACAAACGAACCGGTTTTTGGGCTTATCACGTCAACGAGTTAACATTTCACGTCTGCGATTTTCCATTTCATTCGGTAATCGTAACTAATTGTTTTTTTACTGCCGCCACCGCCAAGGATGATTCGAAAATAACTGCATACTTCATAATCGTCTGCTCGATACCCTTAATTAAAAAAAGATCCTCTGGCATTTCGCTGATATGATAGCAAAAGCATACCTTCGCGTGATAAACGACTGTCTGACGGTTTAGCGCAGTTTTTTTTCCGTTTTTCGGCATAACTCCACAGGTTTATTATGCATAAGATGCAACATGTCATCTCCTTCACGAACACGTAACACAGCGAACTATGTCATTTGGCGAAATACCCATATTACGAAAAGAAAACCACAAAGTAACGGTCACCCACACTTGTTATCAATCAACGACGGCTTTTCAATGCAAACTTTCTCGTAGGATTTGGCGTTTGTATTTTAAGGTATTTTTTCATTTGTTTAAAAACATTACATTTTGAAATTAAGCCACGTGGGTTTGACGCGTATATTTTGTAACATAATATAATTACCGGGTGATAAATGAGATCCACCAGTCGTTTTTATACTTTGTTAAAAAATACTAATTTCTAGTAAACCTGTTCAAAACTAATGACGATGTCGTGAGATAATATATTGGAGAGGTTCGAGGATTTATGATTAATAAAATACATTAATTAGTTGTATACACCATGTGTGCTTTATCGGTGCCATATCAAATTGAATTATTTTTATAGTTGTCGAATTTAAATGAGCAGGAGGGGTGGATATTTTTCTACAAGGATTACTTCTCGATTGCGGTATATTTTATCGAATCGATTGATGTACCTGATATGGCTTGAATTGGCTTTTAATTAATTTGAAAACCTACGATTATATTTATAAGGTTGATTTTCAATGAGTTCTAAAACGTTTTGAAAAAGGCGATGGACAATTAATGGTGTAAATCGAGTATGAAATTGACAAATTATGCCTATATTTTAAATTGACGATACTACTTGAAAAGGAATTTTTGAAGATCATGGTTCTTTCAAATATGGAGGGGACCAATCTGTCGATGTAGACTTGGAAGCATTGGAGTTTCACGTGATGAACAATTTTTACAGGAAATTTAGCCCTTTCAAACGAGACTTCTCGAAATTTTACAAAAACTGCGAAAAAACACAATAAAAAATGATACTCTGAAATTCTGCCTTTTCATTTTTCAAAAAAAATGATACATTTACAATTTAAGAAAAATGTATACTCCTGATTTTTTTTTATTTTTATATCTATAATTTTTTATAAAAATTCATTTGTAAATTTTTTTTTTATTTTTATATCTACAATTTTTTACAAAAATTCATTTGTAAAATGATTTTTTT
>QBDW01006059.1:0-20974 GCA_003261595.1 Maconellicoccus hirsutus | reverse complement strand
AATAAATTTTTTTAACAGCATTATTATTCACTAGTCACTTGGAAAAAAATAGCACTATTATACGTAATTGGTAAAAATTCATTCGTAAAAAAATATCTACCTATCTCCATCCATAATTCCGTATCCCCCCCCCAGAATTCAATTCTAGATCCGCTACTGGACCACCCCCCCCCCAACAAAAAAGTTCAAATTTCGTATTTCAATTTTTCACTAAAGAGACCTTCCTAGATATTTTTTCATGAATATAAAATATTATTACGTTTTTCCTTTCTTTTCGCAATCTTATATATTAAAAGAATTTCTTTGAATGTTGCTTGGATTATGACTTAAAAAATGGAAACATTGATCGTTAATCAATCGCTGGGATTTTTCAATTTCCTTAAATCTGTAAACTAAATGGGAAAAGTCGAAAGAAAATTTACCGCAGTTACTTACCGTAATAAAGATTACCATGAATTTGAAGACCTATGGCTCGTAACATTTTAAAATAATAGCGAACACTTAAAAATCACTCGCTGTTAGCATCTAAAAGCGAAATCGAGACTGTTTCGGATGCGAAAAAAATTCATAAGTTTTTTTTTATTACGAAATTTTAAGAGAAGGCGAATTTGAGGCCATAATGAAACGTTGGTCATAACCGCGGTAGCACCTGTTTTTATTACGTGAAATATTGAAATCCAGAAGAGGAGCGGCTTTTGGTAATAAAATTCAAAGATATTCCGCGGTTATTGGAATATTTAAACATGTAATACCCAAAAAACGAGCAGAAAAAATAAAGCAATAAGCGTTAATATCGTAGCTTTCTTTTTTTTATATAACGTATTTCATTTATTTTCCGATCTTACGGTTTTTCTCCGGTTATAAAAAAGTTTCCTTCATGAAGCGCATATTTTCTTTATTTGCTGCCTATAATTTTTTTTCTTTCGAATTTTTTTTTAAATACGTAACACAAAGGGAAAAGTTATGAATTTTTGTATTGTTTAACGTTCACGGAGTTTTGCCATTTTTACGAATAGTTTCGCGGAAACCGTTGACATGAAGAATGGCTTCGGCAATATAGTCTCGCTTATTCGTAGTTTATGAAAAATGTTTCCGCGCCGTAGGATTTTTTTCGAGGCGGTTTTAAAATTGACGCCTGTGTTTGTCATTTGGTATACGACGTATTATACCAAGTAATTAATTTGCGACTTATTTGCCGCCGAAATGTCACTGTCGAGCTTTCGCCAAGATGAACTAGATATACTCGCTATCGCTGAAATCGCTCATAATTTCGTGTTGCTCGGCGAACCGGAGTATCTACGTTCAGGAAATATCTCAAGTTAAATTGCAGGTATCAGGGAGTAAATGCGACGATACAAATACACGAAAAGCGGATTAGAGGTGTTATAAATAAAAGAACAGATAAGCAAAGCTACACGTGACAAGAAAAATTTCGCCCAACTTTCGAATAATCTTATCACGCCGACTGAGTTGGTTATGCTAACATGTACTTTTTTCTTCCTGTTAAGGTAAATCTACAAAAGGCTTTATTTACGAGTGGTTTATAATTTCGTTCGAATACATTATTCGACATTAAAGTAAAGGTATCTTAGAGACACATTGCCAAAATTTTTCGCTCACGGTTTAAATTACCGATGTAGAAAATATAGAAAATTAGGTTACTTTAAATTAGGTCCCCGCGAGCTTCTCAAAAGGAAATAATCTCCGACAGGATATTCGAAAACCTTCGTATGGTTTTATTTTTCATCTAGCAATAATAAAAGGCAATATTACAGCCAAGTTTTACTGTATAAACATCACAGTCTATGGGAAATTTTACCGGTTTTTGTTTTCAACATATTCGAGTCGTTGAAGGAAAAGTAATTCTATTTTTGAACACTGTTTCAAGAACTAAACGGCGAGCTTTTCGCGTGATTTTACGAGGAAAAAGGTCGCTACGACGTGCTTTTTTAATTAATGCGAAAAAAATATATTTCCGGTTTTTTCAGGCCTCGTTCTTTGAATTTTTTTTTTTGAAGCGAATTTTACGCATTTTTGAATCATTACTTGGTGGCGTGAAAGCCAGTCACGAGGGAATAGTTTTTAATGTTTTATTTCGCGTAGGCTGTATTTGTCATTGGAAACGCTTCTCAACTAATGTCTTTTTAATTTTTTTTCTCTCTAAACAGGTAGACGTTTTATGGATGTTTTGGAGGAAATCAAGCCTTAAATGTGTTTCGGGAATGGGAATTACATTTGCATAAGCTCTAAAATGCTTTTTACGAGGTTGCCGACCTGAATCGCGAATTTGATGACATGATTTAATAGGAGGAAAAATTTCAGGTATGCGTGGGCCGCAATTATTTTTTCATCCAATTATTACGACGACGTTCTTGGAAAATATCACTCGCGGGTGGAAGCTTCGATGTCAAAATAACGAAAGATTTTACGAATTCTCGATATACTACGTATAACTGAGCTTGTTTATTCAAATTGAAATACCTTAATTGCACGAAAATTGTCGGGAAAGTCTGCTGGGAATTTCAAGTTGAAAAACCTTGCAATTTTGGTGTCGATGTGCAGGCGTATTTTTTTTATCGTGAATTTTAGAAACGAAAAATTTCTATTTTTACTGTATGGGTAGAGATATGAATCGTAAATCACTTAAAATTAAGTACATACCTTAAAAAATCGTTAAACTAATTTGGATAGGCTAGGAAATGGTGGGGTCGCGGATTTTTCCCAAGCTAAACCGCTACGTGGCATCAAGTAATTATTAGACGTTACATAGAATCTTTTTTTTTTCCAATCTTTTCCGTTTATTTTTTTTAAATTTAATTAATATTTTAGTAATTGAGTTTTTACCATTTTATTTCAAGTTTTTTTATGTTTTATATAAACTAAAGTCCGAAAATTCGAATAAAAAAATCGTTATAAATCAGCTTGCGTACAAGTCCGCAATACAGTGTGACATTTTCATGTCACCCCGCGACAATGATGTTTATCAGAAGACGTTATTTGAAGTTACATGCTACCATGATATTATCACATGTTCACATGTTACTCCTAACCATGATACATCACCATGACCATGAAAAGTCATCTATGACTTAGTGCAGTGATATGAAAAAATAGTCACATGAATGGTCATCAGTCATCACACATCATCACTACGTTTATTAACATGACAACGTCATGATATATCACCATAATGTCATTGTTCAGGTCACCATGACATGTCATCATAACATGATCATGAGATATCACCATGACATGTCATTTGGCATATCACCAAAACATGATTATAATGTTACTCACAACCATGACACTTGACCATTCCAATGACGTTCATCATAACAAGTCATTGCATATCACATCATAACCACTACACGTCACGATGATAATGACCTGTCATGGTATAGTATATCACTTATGATCATGATATGTCACTAGAACAATGACGTGTCATCTACGGATTGTCATGATAACAAGAAAAGATCAAGAATCACTCGTGAGCATGACACGTTGGCATGACAACGGCCTGTGTCGTCGTACATGTCGCTCATGACCGTGATATGTCACTATAACAATGATCTGTTATCTATGGCATGTTATCATGACATGAAAATATTAAGATCATCACAAATGCAGGGCCATAGTGATGGAATATCGTGGGAAATTTTGAGTCGCATAGGAATCGTGTGGGAAAAAGTGGGAAATTTAGAAAAAAAATTCCAAAAAAGGGAAAAATCGTGGGAAATATTAGATTTTTGCTTTTTCAATACTTTTTTGTTTATTTTTTTCAATTTGCGCTGACATTTCGGCCAATTGTCAAGCATAAAATATTACCTATTTTGTTCATTTTTACTTTCAAGGTTTTGTGTTAGTTTTGTACATAGATAATTACTTGGGTAGTTATGATAAAGATGAATAAACGTTTGGTTGTTTTGCAATTTGCAAATTTTTTCAATTAAAATTTCAATTTTTTTGATGGAAGCGTGGTTATGGGATAAAACCAAAATAAAGAAACTCGAATTTGAATCATCTTCAATTAAATATGTAGGAAAATCGAGGGAATTTTCACAATGCAAAATATGGGAAAAAGGGAAATTTTTTGATGGTACGTGGGAAAAACTGAAATTTTAGGTTCCCAACCTCCAGGGGAAAAGACATTTTTTTCAAAGGGTACGTTATTTTTTACAAGGGCTTAAAATACACGCGGGGTCCTTAAAAAATCTGGGTCTGGGAGAAACCCTTTTTCATCTTCTGATCGATTCTGAACAAATGCCTCGCGCGTTAACTTCAAGTGGGTTTGAGTCGGTTTGGTTCAAGTCAGTTCGAGTCGAGTCAAGTCGGTTCGAGTCCTGTGTCTGTCTTGGTCGTGAATCAATTTAGCTCTACGAAATAGTTCCAAATTCAAAACAAGCGCGTTTATATATCAACTGATTAATTTTAGATTTCATTCGTGACGAAAATTTGAATTTAAAAAAAAAATACTGGAAGTATTCAAAGACGACGTATTAAATATACATCGTACGAGAACATTTATTCGCGTTTTCGCGCAAAATATTCGGTAGTACGTTTCCTTAATTTGGTAATTTCGATGATGTACACGGTACGCAAAATGTATTCGCGTACTTCTGCAACATTTAAAATATACTTCTTTAATGTAATATATACAGTTATAAGTTGTGAAGTAGTCTCGATACGTAATGGCGTAGACGACGTTAAGAAATAATCTTCCTTCGTGACACTATACCACTACGTAAATTCGTTGAAAAATGAAAATAACGGCACACCGCGCAAATAAATATCGCTTTTTAAAGAAGCAAACTGTTGCTAAGGGACGTATAGCTATTCAAATGATATAGCTTATCAGCACACCCTTGTCGAGCTGATAAATCTGTTTTTTAACACTACGGCACCGGCACGTGCAAGACGTAAACAAAAGCAATCATATTCGTCGAAGCAAGAAAAGAAAAGCTGAAATATCAAAATTTCCAATTATCAAACCATTCTCGTGGATTCGTCCAAGCGTGTTAGATGAAATTAAAAAATAAACAATACCCGAATTTTTGATATTTTCAAATCTCTCAAGGCAAAACGACTAAAAAATCCCCTAGAGTACTCCAGCACGTAAAAATTCGCTATTCTTGTGCATCGATGCATTCTAAAATGCCACGTCGAGTCACGCCTATCCGTCACATTTCGCGGCCGACGAATTAAAAGCCAAAACGGAATTTCAAAGTTACGAGACCGTTAATCGCCGCCATAGAAACTTGAAGGGGATTTCAATAGAGAAATCTGCGGGAGTTCGCGTTAAATAACCTTATCGCGTAGACTTTTCCACCGTTTTGATGACAATTTCGATTGTTTTAAGGCGTTAAAGGTTTTTCCGTCGTGCTCGATCAATGCCAATAAATCCGAAGACCCTATTTTTAGCCACGACGCAGTGGTCTCTAAAACATGTTTGGGTTCGGTGTGCTAACAACAGTAACGCCTTCGCTGGATTGTAACTCAAGTATGTACCAATAAAAGTGAAACCATTTTCAAATGGAATTTGATGGTTTGATGATATTGAATAAACCATGGTAAAGAGTAAACCTCAGGGGAGGAATTTTCGCGTAGAATATAGACTTTTGACGACGTATTGTTGGTAGACGTAATCATATTCGACAGTATACGCTCGCAGAAGGTAACTTTATCCGAAAGAACGCACGTACCGCGATTATGTAAAATATGGTTTTTGCCAACTTTCAAGGTTTCCGATGGGAATTTACGAATATATTTAGATTTCCAGCGCAATAAAAAAATATCCGAGCAGAACACGTTCGCGGAATACTAAAAGAGAACTTTCACTAGGATCTGCGCACGTCCGAACTCTTAAATACGAAAAGAATACGATTAAGCTTATGAAATACACGGCGTAGTGTCTCGTGAAACGGATAAAACAAACATGAGATGCACTAACGACATTTCTCCTCGCGTTACATACTCCTCAGAGGCATTTTCCTTATTTGGAAAGTTTTCTTTTTTATTTTAACTTCGACTTTTCGCACTTTCGGATCGGTTTTTTTTCGGTGTTTCCTCCGCGATGTTTTTTCTCCCTTTACAACGTAGCGCGCGACAACGACGGTGAAATAGATTAAAGGAGTTATCTGTTTACCACCCCATTAAAGCGGAAAAGCATTCAGACGGTTTTATGATTTTTAGATACAACTTTTAATCGGACGAGCTTTCCCGATTTTCTATACCGACTCGTTGAATTGTTTTTTCCCTATTCTCGATTTTTTCGCGGGTTTCGAGCTCTCAAAGAGATGTTTTCAATATTGAGCAGATTTCTCGAGATTACCATTTCTCCATACGAATTCGGAGATTTTTCTTTCTCGGTTGTTCGCTTCGTTAAACAAGACATGTGCGAAACTCGAATGCTCCGAAACCTACAGCCTCAAAGAGAATCGAATTTTTAACCTGAAAATGGCCATTTGAATTAATTGGGAATTTTTTCCACTCTGTGGTCGTTAACGTAGGTTGTATGAATCCTAAGGATTGTGTGATTTGAGCGCTACAAAGGAACGCGATAAAAAGAATTGCTAGAATGTATCACGAAACCTTCACGAGGCCGGTTTCAGATCATTGGCCTTTCTAAAAGAGAAATTCTAATTGAAAAATAGCTCGATATTGGTTTACGCGGAAATGAGCAAAATTTCAGCGTTGGTTTGAAATTGGCCAAAAATCAACGAAGAATTTCAATGTAAACTCCTTACAAAGCGTACTCGCATTTAAGATTTGAAAATACATCTCATTTATTCCATACTTCTTCAAAGTTACATCCCACGATACCACCATTTGATATTTTAATGATTAAAAACACCTACTTTGACACCAAAGTTTGAATTTAATTACAAACACCAAACATACCGATGACGCGTATTTTTGAAACACGTTCGCCCGAAAAACAACCTTATCAAAATTCCTCATCTGGATTACGGTTAAAATCGCATTACACAGCGAAACAACCCTGAAAGGTACGGTTGACAACCTCACAGTAGAAAACGCTATCATCGCTTATTTCATATTTACAACGAGGAAATTGGATGTCATTGTTGACAGGTACGTTGAAGTTCAATATTAGGCATTCGTAAGCGCCTTTTGTCATGCGTGAAATTCCGCATGCGTTGAACTTTGTATCACCACGAGCTTCCGGCAACCGCGCGCGAGCTTTATACGCGTGTTAATTAAACGCCATTTTCAACAAGTGGAAACTGACCCTACGTTGAAAAAACACTCTCTCGCGGACATTCAATTAAAACCATTATTGCGGTATAACGAATCCAACCACCGTTCTCAATTGTTTTGGGAAAATGGAAGCTATTAATTTAAAAGCAAACGAAACTTTACTGAAAGAAAAAAAGTTTATTCGATGTATGGTGCTTTTTGTCGTATTTTAATTCTTTTTTTTTTTCAAAAACCTTTTAGCCTCGTGGAAATGTTTAAATTTTTACGTTTATTACTTCAAATTTTATCTGCGTCGTGTTACAACATCTGTTCATGATAAATTGAAATCAATTACCATATTATTGGTGTTTTAAAAGTTGCAATAAATAGTTTTAAATGTTGGCGAAAATATCGCGCATTTATTTTCATGTTACAAGTAATTTTCAGATAATTTACTGGTAATTACCGTACATTATCAGTAAATTTCTTGTAATTACTAGTGAATTACTTGTAATTATTGGTAAATTACTTGTAATTACTAGTAAATTTCTTGTAATTACTAGTAAATTTCTTGTAATTACTAGTGAATTTCTTGTAATTACTAGTGAATTACTTGTAATTACTAGTAAATTTCTTGCATTTACTGGAAAATTACTTGTAATTACTGATAGATTACTTGTAATGATATGTAATTACTGGTTAATTACCTGCAAGTTACTTGGGATTACCTGTAATTACCAGTAAATTATCTGTAGTTATCTATTTCTGCCATTTCTTGGTAGTTCAGATACATTTTCAGTCTCAAAAGCTAAAAGATTTTTTGGACCACTGATAAATTGATTTACATTTTCCAGGATATATTTTTTTTAAATCTGATACATCTTATTTTTAATTGCATCCTCCTACAAATTCATCCAAATTACAAAGCAAACTGTAGAATGTTGGATCGGGGGGAGAGGGATGCTGTAACGATTAAAAAGAATTGAATAAAGCCTATGAAAATTGTAAAAAACATTGAAAAGATTTTGAAGAAAATAAAAAACCAGTTCGCAAAAATTAACAAAAAAAAAAAAATGATTTTAAGATCTCGCAAATAATTTCAACCTTTCCAACGCGTTTTTACTGGGTTCAGCTCTCGTTTGTATTAAAATTTGATTTCGTGTAAGCAAAATATTTGTTTTCTTTTTCGTGAATAGAAAACTTGGCGAAAAAAAAGTGATATCATCTATTACACTGATGAAAATACTACTGTGGTGTTCGATTCACGAACTACTTATTAGATAAGTAGGTTTGAAACTTGGTTTTCAAATAGATTTTAGCATTTACCTGGTTGTAATCTTTGGTTGAGTAGTTCGCCTTGAACGTCGGCTTCAGAAAGTTTGAAATTTTTTCTTTGTGTTTTTCTTGTTAATAAGAATGTGCCGCATGTTGAGATGACGACTCGTGAAAATTATTATACTTTGTACCTTTTAAAGAAAATTATCGCATTTGATATTTTATTGTGTAGAAATAACGAACTTTTGAAACCTATTTGTGACCAGATTTACGATTTGTTTTAGTAATCTCGAACTTTCGAAGTGGCTGAGAAAATTCCATCAAATAGTTGCACTGTTCCTGAGGAAAAATGTGTCTTTTGAGGTCGGATTTGGTGATTAATTGCTAAGGTAAGACAGTCATTTGATATTATGTCGATGTGGTCATTTCATCTGTTCCAAAAAATTACACTGATGTGTTCGTTTACGTGAACTTGCTTCAGGAGTAGAACATTTAACAATTATTAGGTATTTATAAATCATGTGTAACTAATTTCGATAATTTAATTCAATTACCGTAGAAATTTTCGCGTCCTTGGTTTAAAACTAGTTCAACGTATAATCCCATCGTACGCTCCTAAATACGAATACATCTCCAGTAGTTAACAAATCGTATAATTACACGTAAAAGAGAAACAGAGAGAGGAAGACTGTGGTAGACATAATGATGACGCCGGCACGTTGACACGACTTCTCCATTCATCGATTTCAATGAATTTTGCACGCACACGAACATATTTCTATAGAAAGTTCGCGCAAGCGTTGATAAAAAAAATGCTACATTTGACTTAATCAACGTTAATGCAGCATGATTTATCGAAGGATATTTCGTATGTACGAACACGTTTTTCGTCAAAAATAAATAATACGCTACGAATGCAATATCCGTTGGTTATATACGCGACCATTTGATATAAAACAAAGCTGAACTGATTGTCGATATAATTTAGCGAGTATTGGCGGCGCAGCTTTGGCAAACGTTACCGCGAAATCCGTCTCATAAAATACGTTTATTTTCTTCGCAGCAGCCGAATAACAATGCGAAATTGATTACCGCAAAAGGAAATACCGAAGCGTCTTTATTCGTGTATACGCGTTGTACGTAACTCGCGCCAAAATAACGTGTAAAGCTAATTATGGCCGCGCGAGAAAATGGAACACTAACACAATGCGATGATTAAACGAGTAACGAACGCAGATTCACGAAACCGATCCGTCAAGCTTCCGTTGGCGCATTTATGCTCTGACCACTTGGTCTTTTGGCCAAATAAACACATTAGTTGAGCTAGAGCAGAAGTCGATATGGTAGGCGAATCTACGTTATTCCTTATAAAAGGTTCGCATTAAGTTTCCGAAGCTAAGTTTAGATTAATTGCCGGTGAAATTAATTCCTTCGGAGGAACTTCAGACCTGTAGCAAGAACTTGATTCTTCTTAATGGATTCATTTCGTACCTTGTCAAATTCTATTTTGGTTTTATTATCAACACAGCAAGTCCTTAGAATTGCGCCGATATTCATGCAGCTTGCGTTAATCCGCGCATATTCCGTTCTTCGGGGGATTTACCTTTTCTAAGATGCTAAAACGCTTCGGCCAACTTTATAATGACCGATAAGACAATCGTAATTCGTCTCGTATAATTACGTCATTTCATAAGTTGCGATTCCAAGTTAAGCGTAAGTTTAGTCAGACATGAGGAGACCTTTCGATATTCCAAGTTTCGTATGTACTCTGGAAACTCGAATAAACACGAGCTTTCTCGTATCAATATGCAAATAAAGCGAAATTGTCAAGGGTGTCTGGTAACCCTATGGCGTTCTTAATGGCACGTATTAAACATCCTGCGCTACGTATTTACGAAAAGTGCTTCAATATGGGTGGCAATTTGTTGCTAACTTAAAAGATTCGCTGGTAACTCGAGTTGACAATTTTCCAACATGTCTGCGACTTTATACGACGTAAACGAATATAACTGTGGAACTTTCTCCGTTATGGGGAGGTCAAACACAGTGATGGCGTTGCGGTTACATCGCCTTCGGTCCGCGTCTCCTACTGCGGTCTAATTTTCTAATGAAGATGGTCCCTTTTGTAATGCGATGTTGTGTGTTATACGATGACTTAATTGCCTATTCTCATATTCTATCGGTCGAAGGAATGAAGATGGAAGATGAGGGAATGAGTAGTGTACAGAATGAACTATAGTTTCGGTAGTCTACCTCATTTGCGTCAAATATTTAGTAAAACTTGGGCAGCTGAAGGAAAAGAACATTGTAAATACCACCATTGACCAATTTTTATCATGTTCAAGAAAAATTACCATATTTTTCCAACCAATTTCGATTAAATTTTTAAAAAACAACACTATTTTTATGACCTTGATTGATCTCGATTTTAAATAATTTGTCATGACTTATTTTTGTAACATTTTTAGAACAGTTTACCATTTTTCACATTTTCATGTCTTGGTTATGGCATAAAAAATATATGGTGTATCTGAAATTGAAGAATTTAGTGAAAGCAGTGAAAAAGTAGCGATAGAAATCAGGGAAAAATTAGAAAATACTGTCAAAAACCAGTGCACGAAATATCTAGTGTATCAAAATTTAGTCTACAAGAAAATTTGCTAGAAATTTACTGAAAATTTTCTAGTTTGCTGGAAATTTGGTAAGATTTTACTTAAAATTTCCTTGGAGTTTACTTGAAACTTGATTGGAGTTTTACGGAAAGACTACAGGCAGATGAGCATAAGCGATCTGCCTCAGCATTCAGATTTTGATGATATTTGGATATTAGGTGAGTACCATCGAGAAACGTTCATGACCAAAATTTCAGCTCCCCCCCCCCGTTTTCGAGAAATTAATTTTTTTTGAAAATCAGATGGAATTTTTTTTTCAAATTACAGTTTACGGAATTAATTGAAATTTTGGTACATGGTAGATCCTTACAAGGGCCTTCATGAAAAAATCAGCAACCCCCACTCCAATTTTTTCCCCTCCAAACGGGCGTTTTCGACTTCATTTATTTTTTTTAAGTGTTTATATCACTCGACAAAATTTTCAAACCTCATTTTTTCGATGTATTTTGACCCCTAAATGTCATATATTTTTTTCAAAATTTTTCCTCCCCGGGGTCGTGGTCAAAAATCGCAAAAACCGCGCGCGCGCGTTGTGTGAAACTTCCCACTACGCGGTAGCGCCACGTTCACCGTTGCGCGCCATGCATACGCAGCAACGCGCGTAACTGTGGAAGAGACGCTACAGCACAGTGGAAAGTACCG
Organism: Maconellicoccus hirsutus; assembly: GCA_003261595.1. Lineage (NCBI taxonomy): Eukaryota > Metazoa > Arthropoda > Insecta > Hemiptera > Pseudococcidae > Maconellicoccus > Maconellicoccus hirsutus. The sequence goes on along the minus strand of QBDW01006059.1, from coordinate 9,188 downwards.
ATTACGCGCGCGCGCTAATAATTTTTTTCTCAAAATTTAATGATTTTTGAGTGATGGGTCGTATAATATTTTTTGTTTGAAATAATTTCAAAATTATTTTGCGATTTTTTTGGTATCTAAATGGTCAACTTTGGTACGTTATTTTTTGGCCTTGTTTTGCTATTTAAGAAAATCGAGTTTTTAGATTCCAAAAAAATCGCAAAGTTAGATTATTCATTCCTTATTAATTATTAAAAATGATTCTCCATGTTCCATAGAAGCCGAACCCTCTCCCGGATTTTTGACCATTCCTCCGGCCCAAGCACCCGCGCCCGATCGGTTCTCTTCTGGAATTAAAACGCCAAAATTCTGCTCTTGTCGCAATAGGGACTACATCATACGACGTCATTAGTCTGCGTTATTGTTGATGACGTAATCACTCGTTTAGCCCATTATGAGATCACCTCGGAATTTGGAAAATTGTTACTCTTTTCGATCTCTCCACATATTTCATAGACGAAACTGGATAAGGAAAAATTAAAAAAAAAATGTTTTCTACGAAAATTCACGTCAAAATAACGCCCAAAAAATTTCACTTATAAAAATGACGCTCGCGATTTCGTTTATCGAAATAATCGTCAAAGCGTTTATTAATTCGCCGCAAGAAGTGATTTTTAATACGAAAATTGAAATGGGGCAAATGCGAATAAGTTCCATCGGTGTAGGCATTCATCAAATACGAACACGACGACGCTTTGATCTCCATAAAAATATTTCCATTTCCCGGCGACATTTCCAATTTACCTCACGCGACATTTGAACTCGAAAGATAAACGGGCGTGTTTTAGAAATGTCATTCCTATATAATGTTGAAAAAAAGGGGAAAAAATTGAAAAAAAACGGTGATTTTATCATGCGTACATCAGTCAAAAGCAATTCGATTTATGGTGAAATTTCTTATAGATAATTGAAGAGCGACTAGAACGAGAGTAACCGCAGAAGACGAAAAAGGCTTATTTAAAACAAACGAAGCGGAATAATATGCAAATGGAGGGCGTAGGAAATAGTTTTTTTTTTTAAATACGCTTATTGAACATTTTCTCAGATATGCACATATACAGGATATTGGTACTCGAAGACGAATAAATTGAGCGAATGTAACGCGTCCAAAAAGCTCAAAAAGTGATAAGACCTGCCAAGATGAAAAAAAAGTAATCTGTGCTGCGAAAGTGTCTTATTCATCGATGAAATGCTTTTTCGTTTTGCACTCGCAGAAAATTTGCGACGCGAGGTAGAAACGCTTCGAGGGAAATAATTTATTTTTCATTTGAACGTGTTCGTGGACCGAGCCCGAAAAATGGGTAAATTTTTAAGCGGCATCCTGTGTGCAAATTACCACCGTACAATTGATGGATTGGAATTTTTTCGATAATTTATGAAGCGTAATCGCATTTTTGCGTAAATGTTTTCCAACTTGAAATGGGTAATGTTGCGGGTATAAGGTGGTATATATTTGGAAAGATTTATTTAGCGGAATGATTTATACTCAGCTGGTTATTGTTGATATAATAAAAATTATGTTTCTAGCCTGTAATGTGCCAGCCGTGAAACTGTTTTTATTAAACACTATATTATATGGGCTTTGCCGATTTTACACCGAAATTTTACCCCCTTTTTTCTTATCCTTTTCAAAATTGGCTAGATTCTCGATGTGCTTATCGAGTGCAAATTTAAGGTCAAAAAGATTTTTATGAAATATTAGTCAAATTGAGAACGCTTTTCGGAAAATATAAAAAAAATTATGCAAATTTGCTCTCATGTAAAGGGAGTAAATATGCCTAAAATGTTTTGAAAATTTAGTACCGAAGAATTACCATATTTGTTGAATTTCAACCATCACATAATGTAATATTTACTTATCAGCTATAAAATTTGTACAGATTTTACACGGAATCAAAGGTGTTTATTGATGTTGAAATCTTGAAGGTCTCGTTACTTGCTATAGGAATATACATATTTTTTCATAATCCTTTTCACTTACTTTTCTTTGAAATAGCTTTTGAATATAAAAAAAAGTGGTGCGGTTAACATAAGCGATACCTCTAAAACACGGTTGGCCAAATGCAACACACGTACACGGAGGTAAAAAAGTACAAGACAAATCGATTTTAATTTTTTAATTTTGAAATATCAAAATCAAAATTGAATTATTAAATAATCGAGATACTTGAGTAGATGTATCGAAAATAAAATATTGAAATCGAAATACAGTGTCTAAATTTTAATATTGAAATGGAAATATCGATATCAAAGTATCAAAATCGAAATATCGAAATATAAGTATCGATGTCGACGTATCGAAATTGAAATATAAAAATTGGAATATTGAAACGGAAATATCGATATTAAAGTATCAATATCGAAATATGTAAACCGATATATCGATGTCGAGGTATCGAAATCCAAATATGAAAATTGGAATATCTAAATTAAAATATCGATATCGAAGTATTAAAATGGAAGTATCGAAATTTAAATATCGATGTCTACGTATCGAAATCGAAATATCAAAATTGGAATATTGAAACGGAAATATCGATATCGAACATCAAAATTTAAATATCGATGTCTACGTATCGAAATCGAAATATCCATATCGAAGTACCAAAATCGAAATATCTAAATTGAAATATCGATATTGAATTCTCGAAATCAAAATATCGAAATTAAAATATCGATGTCGAAGTATAAAATGGAAATATCTAAATTGAAATATCGATATTGAATTATCGAAATCAAAATATCGATGTCGAAGTATAAAAATGGAAATATCTAAATTGAAATATCGATATTGAATTATCGAAATCAAAGTATCGAAATTAAAATATCGATGTCGAAGTATCAAAATGGAAATATCGAAATATAAGTATCGATGTCGACGTACCGAAATTGAAATATAAAAATTGGAATATTGAAACGGAAATATCGATATTAAAGTATCAATATCGAAATATCGAAACTGATATATCGATGTCGAGGTATGGAAATCCAAATATCAAAATTGGAATATCTAAATTAAAATATCGATATCGAAGTATTAAAATGAAAGTATCGAAATTTAAATATCAATGTCTATGTATCGAAATCGAAATATCAAAATTGGAATATTGAAACGGAAATATCGATATCGAACATCAAAATTTAAATATCGATGTCTACGTATCGAAATCGAAATATCCATATCGAAGTGCCAAAATCGAAATATCTAAATTGAAATATCGATATTGAATTATCGAAATCAAAGTATCGAAATTAAAATATCGATGTCGAAGTATCAAAATGGAAATATCGAAATATAAGTATCGATGTCGACGTATCCAAATTGAAATTTCAAAATTGGAGTATCGAAATGGAAATATCATTATGGAAGTATCAAAATTGAAGTACGTATTGAAATGGAAATATCAATATCGAAGTATCATAATCAAAATATCGAAATTTTAATATCGATGTCAACGTATCGAAATCGAAATATCATAATTGGAATATTGAAATGGAAGTATCAAAAATTTAATATTGATATCGAAGTATAAAAATCGAAATATCGAAATTTAAACATCGATATTGAGGTATCAATATCGAAATATCGAAATTGATATATCGATGTTGAGGTATCGATATCAAAATATCAAAATTGGAATATCGAAATTAAAATATCGATATCGAAATATTAAAATAGAAATATTGAAATAGAAATATCAATATCGAAGTATCAAAATCGAAATATCGAAATTTTAACATCGATATCGAAGTATCAAAATCAGAATATTGGAATTTAAATATCAATGTCGACGTATGGAAATCGAAATATCATAATTAGAATATTAAAATGAAAATATCGAAATTTTAATATCGATATCGAAGTATCAAAATCAAAATATTGGAATATTGAAATGGAAATATCGATATCAAAGTATCAAAATCGAAATATCGAAATTGGAATATCTAAATTGAAATATCGATATCAAAGTATCAAAATCGAAGTATGAAAATTGAAATATTGAAATTGAAATATCGATATCAAAATGTCGAAATCGAATTATTGAAATGTCAATATCGAAATATGGAGATCGTAACGCTAATATGGAATTCCTCAAATTATTAGATACCTAGTACTACCCACTACCCACGAGCATCAACGATTACCTTTTATCACCGCAGCCCTATTTAAAAAAACATTTCCATGCTCTTGTTGTCTTTGTTTCGACATTTTTGGAATTCCCCTTCTACTCATTCGATATACTATGGTCTCATAACAGCGTACAAGAATTTGCATATTTATTTTATTTCGGGAAACATACCATTTATGATCACCGGGTAGTAATAAGTTTCAAGGGTAACAAATAACAATACACCGGGGACGAATAAAAATATCACATCGAAATCAAAAGTTGAAGCGGGTACTTTTGTCAAAAATTTTCGCAATTTACTTTTAATACTGAAAAAATGCAAATTTAAAGAAGTACTTGGACGAAAAATGTCATAAAAAATAAACTAAAATCACCAACCATTTAAAGCTAATATAAAGTTTTAATTCAGTTGCTATGGAGTTTATAAATAACAAGAATTATTTGAATGTTGATATCGATTACCTATTAAATTAAGAAGTACGTAGCGTATATATGTTAAAATTAACCCGCTCCTTTATTAAATCGTTACGCTAAAAATGTAATGTCAGGGTTAATTTGCTGTAATATAAGAAAGAAAAGTAGCTTTTGAAAAGTGACTACGCGAGGGTAAATCAATATAGAAATGAAGTCGTTCATGGACACTCGTTTGAATGCCAAAGCGTGGAATTTTTTTAGCTTATTATTTTTTTTATAAAGTGAAAAAATGTATTGGCTAAAAGGCGAGTTATATCGATGAAAAATTTATTCAACGGGTAAATGTCTGGTAAATGACAAAAATTCACCGTTGCCCTCGAAACATGAAGCATTTTCATATGGTGGAAACCCTTAAAAGGGTTAAAATTTATTGGAATTCAACTCGTCGCAAAAGAATAGGGTGGCGTAGAACTTCGGTATTTTTGGTATTAAAAGCCATCGCATTGTTCCAAAAGAACGTACCATCGTGTATCGTGTGTATAATGTAGTACGCGAAGGGGTTAAAAATATACCTTCGACCCGGTTTTCGAATACTTAAAATGGCGCACAGAATGCAAAGGATAGGTAGACATTGTAGGATCGAGTTTCTCTGCCGAGAGAAAATTTTGAAGCTTTTGTTAAACCAGGATTTTTTCACTGTGCGGCGAGTACTGTCAAAGAAAGAAATATTTTTACTTCGCGTTTGAGAATTCTTTTTGTAGAAATATTCATTCGACGCGAAATGACGGCTTGTTATGAATATTTGAGCGGTGCTAATTACTAGAATTTTTATTCTACGCGGAGTACATCGCAGCAACGCTGAATTACGCGATGGAAAAAAATATCTTCCAAGGCTCGTATGCAATTTATAGATTTTTCAGCGAAAGAAATAACTCATGTATAAATTCGCTGCTCGTAAAGCTCCTCGGAATTAATGAAATTTCGTCATTGTGTACTCTCCGAGTTAGAAATATTTTCAATACGAGCGAGCTTTTCGATTCATTTAATTTGTGCATTGTTTCGTGGAATTTTGCAAGGCGGTTTTTTACTTTTTTCATCTTATTGACATGCTTCAGACAGACCATTTATTCTGGGCTTTTCGTCGTCCGTATGACTTGGACAAATGAATCGTTGCAGGGTATTTTGTTTTTCAGATGTTTTGTTGTTTTTAACGTATGCGTTGGTTTTTCTCTCGTCACTGAGAGCAACGTCGCGGAGAATGTTTAATTTAACGGAATGGAATTCCTCAAGCCGCCATATTGATCTGTTGCAGGGTGAATATTTGAATTACAATTCGTACGTTTAATCATCGAACGAAAGCATGGCATGTCATTGCGTGATCTTTTCAATTTTACGTTGTACTCTCGAGAAAGAGGCGAAACTCACAAGAAATTTCTATTCAGCCGCCCCTGTTTGCTCGAATTTTTCGCATTTTTGAGACGAAAAATTTACCTCGAAATTTAACAATGCGAATTCATCCCACTGAGGTGAAGCTGGCATCATTTCGTTACGATTGTAAGACCAAGTTATATATATACAATGACACAAACCATTGTCATGACGATGTGTAATGCTCATGAGTGATGATCTTGATATTTTCATGTGATGATAACATGTCATAGATGACAGGTCATTGTTGTGGTGACATATCATGATCATGAGTGACACATATGACGATATAAGCCGTTGTCATGACAACGTGTCATGCTCATGAGCGATGGTTTTGATATTTTCATGTCATGATAACGCGCCATAGACGACAGGTTATTGTTATGGCGACATATCATGATCATGAGTGACATATATGACGATACAAACCATTGTCATGACGATGTGTAATGCTCATAAATGATGGTCTTGATATTTTCATGTCATGATAACATGCCATAGATGACAGGTTATCGTTATGGTGTCATATCATAATCATGAGTGACACATATGACGATATAAGCCGTTGTCATGACAACGTGTCATGCTCATGAGCGATGATCTTGATATTTTCATGTCATGATAACATGCCATAGACGACAGGTTATTGTTATGGCGACATATCATAATCATGAGTGACATATATGACGACACAACCATTGTCATGACGATGTGTAATGCTCATGAATGATGCTCTTGATGTTTTCGTGTCATGATAACATGCCATAGACGACAGGTTATCGTTATGGTGACATATCATAATCATGAGTGACATATATGACGACTCAAACCATTGTCATGACGATGTGTAATACTCATGAATGACGATCTTGATATTTTCAAGTCATGATAACATGTCATAGATGACAGGTTATCGTTATGGTGTCATATCATAATCATGAGTGACATATATGACGACACAAACCATTGTCATGACGATGGGTAATGCTCATGAATGATGCTCTTGATATTTTCGTGTCATGATAACATGTCATAGACGACAGGTTGTTGTTATGGTGACATGTCATGATCATGAGTGGCATATATGACGACATAAGTCGTTGTCATGATAACGTGTCATGCTCATGAGCGATGGTTTTGATATTTTCATGTCATGATAACACGCCATAGACGACAGGTTATTGTTATGGTGACGTATATGACGACATAAACCATTGTCATGACAACGTGTCATGCTCATGAGTGATTCGTATTTTGTGACTGTTATGGTGACATATCATTATCATGAGTGATATGCTTTACCATAACAAGTCATCATCATGGTAACGTATAATGATTGTATAAAAATGGTTGATTTTTTTCGCTGTCACCCCCCTCCCCTATCAAAAATAAAAGCTACCATGCGAGACTTTTGCGACACACTGTATTTCGAAACCATGCGATGATTTGTAATCTTGTAATAAAGGAAACTGATCATTCGATTTTTCGGTAGAAAACGCTTCGTCCCAGTCTTTTCAAATTCTTCCAGGAGGAATGAAATTTAACAAGGAGATATAACTTTGAAAAAGTCTATTGGCAATTTTTTCCAAATTCGCAAGGTATAAATTGTAAAAGAATTATTCGGAAAATTCCACTCGAAACTATTCGAATTGATTATTTCAAGCTTGATTGTAAATTTTCACAATTCTTGTCGCACAGCGAGATCCGACTATAAATTAACTTTGTATATGAGAGGATTTTGAAACATGGTAGCTGGAAAAAAAAAGGCTATCTGAAGTGTAATAGAATGTAACTTTACGGTTGAAGGTACGGGTTGGGATGAAAACATGAAAATTAACTTTAGCCAAACGCGTAGTTGAAAATAAGTTGACTGTTACGCGATATAACGTACTACGTTACGAGAATACGTTGCCGGATGCTGGAAGAGCAAAAAAAAATTAATACCATCAATATCATACATATAAACAGAGAAGAGGACATGTTTAAAAAATATCGTAAATAACACTCAAGACGAACCATTCGTTCACGAACGATATTCCTGTTCGAAATAGGAAGTTCATAGCTGCAACGTATAGTTTTACATAAATCCGCGGTTTTACTCCGTCGGACGTTATAATTTGAGAGTTTCGATGATACTTGAGTGTTAAAACTATACGTGCATATGATAAAATGCAAATACTAATATGTAAATACCTCTTTAAAAATTGCAATTGTTCATTTTAAAATGAAAGAGAAGATGGAGGCTTAAACGGAGCCTTAGCATTATATTGGATTCTATTTAAAAGCTTTTCCGAGTTCATCATTTCATTAAATATGTAAGAAAATACATAAAAGTAGAAAAGCGAAAAAAAAACCTACGATGTTATACGAAGGAGAAAATCGTAAAAGATAATTTTCCAAGTTTGATGAGAAGGTGTTAATATAATTTAGTTTGTTGGCGTTTGTTACGTGTAAGTGGAACATAAAGTGATTGAGCGTACATCAAAAGGGGTAAAATGGAAAACGTGTAAAGTACACGAGCGTTTAAAAATAGCAGACATTCAGCGAGCAACGTCAGGGGTGCCACCACCACGTTTTTTCGTCAGTCTCGTTGTTTTTAATGTCGCGTGGTGCGTTTCTATACACGTCGTTTTTTCGAATATTATTTAAAACAGTATTTTTCTATTTTTCAATATTTCAGTGGTGAGAAGGGTTCAACTGAAAAATGATCACCACTTTTGAATATTGTCCACCTACAAAAGAGATTAAAAATTTTAAATAAGACGTAAAAAACGAAGTAGTATAATAAAATAAAAAAATAAAAATCAACAATCATATTTTTTTAAAATATTTAAAATTTAAGGAAGTAAAAAACGAGGAACAAATAAACTCGTAGGACGCAACATTAACAGAGTGGTGGATTCTAAGGATATGACGTTTCAGATTACTTTTACGATTAAACTCCCGATTGCAAAACGAACATATAAAACTCATTTCATGTTCTTTCAACCTCTCCATTTTCTTTCCAATCTTCAAATTCTGAAACAATAGTAATTACGTGATAAAGGAAAAGTATAACATTATTTGCAGTGAAATTCAAATAACATATGTACTTATGACATACCTTTCATCGAAGAAAATGATGGAAACGACACATTATCATCACAACTATTCGAATTTGAGTTGAAGTTGAGTTGA
>QBDW01006058.1:0-44735 GCA_003261595.1 Maconellicoccus hirsutus | reverse complement strand
TCATTACTACGCTTAATGAAATCCGTAAAAGCTGTTTTGTTGAAATCGTTCTTCTTGATAATTTTACGGTACACCGATTTTGAAAAAACATCTTTTGTCGCCGCTACCATTCTTTTGTCGTGCTTCCTTCGAAACGAAATCCCTGCTTACAGAATAACGCAATTTAACAACCATAATTTATATTAACGCGTTTAAGCTATTTATTCAAATTAATATTTTAAATGTGAGTTGACTTGGAAAAGGGGACTAGTTTCTTTTGACCGCATCGGGTAAAAAAAAAAAATCATTTATACTCACGAAATGAACCTACGAAAGGGGCAAATTCCATTAGTGCTTGGCTTGATTTATAGATATATACACTACGGACGATTTACGACATCCGCGTGGAAAATAGTTGACCAAACACGTTCGCAAATTGACGAAATTTTCCGCCATTTTTTTCCATCTTCTTTGATATTTATACGAAGAAATTATGTGTACATAAATAGTCACGCAGTATCCAATAAAAAAGTAAGGGTTTACGAACTAGAACGAATGGTAATGCAGAGCCGCGCGTTTCGAGCCTATTTCGATATCATCGCGAAGACGATCAACGTTTTGTTCTATTTTAATTGATTGCCACAAGACATGCCTTCGAACTTGAGTATACAATGCGTATAGACGGAGGCTAATATAGGTTTTTTTTCATCTTTTATTAAACCATTGCGACGAAAGAATTAAGCGTAAAATGGTACATAGGAATGAGCCAAGTGCCGACATCGTGTACGCGATAACAAATTTTCATCATAATAACAATAGCCAGCGTCGTCCTATTCTGTATTACTTATACTGTCTAATCGCCATTCAGCTTTAAATTAACATTGATGTAATAAAAATTTCAAATCAAAAACTCTGTTGTAATCGATTACGTAACAAAGGTCAACTTTGGTCTTTACCATCGAGACATCGCCAATACATTGTGTAGTTGTATTTCTGGAAAACCAACCTGCCTTTGAGATGGAACGATTTCTTTTTCACCCACTCATTATCCTACCCTTAATCATTCATCAGTGTACCAAGTATTAAAAAAAGTAATATTAATTACGCATAGTAAACACCAATAAGGTACGTTTACGCGGCGGATTATCCCTGATAAGGACTAAGGAGGTGATAATGAATAACTTGACCCTGCCACATAATATTATAAAATATTAGACACAGAAATAAACCTCATGTTGATAATTACCAACGTAGAAACCTGTCTAGAGAAAAAAAAGTTGTAGCAGAATTTTTTGTTAAAAAAATTGTATAGAACCTAATAAGTGAAAAAAAAAACATCAAAAGGAAAAATATAAGCCTAATATGATCCAATCTGATCAATTACACAACACAACTATAAAACGAGTTATACTTTATATAGCAGGTTACTTTTTAGTATTTACATTATGTTAACCAATTTCATTTGGACGGTAGATAATTGAATTAAGTGCGCGTTGAGAAAATGCGATGAAAAAATATTAAGCGATAATCGAAGAAGAACGGCGGAAATGATTAAAAGTGTAATTACCGTTGGATGACATTCTGTTTGAAAAGACGAGTAATTTAACAGCGACATGGCGAAGGCACGGTAAAAATACTAGGCTTTGTTGTCAAATTGAAAGATAATAATTGAAGATTACTCTGTTATGAGTGTACAACGATAACAATTTTCATTGGCGCACTTTGACCGGCTGGAGAACGGAGCCATCATCGGATGTCAATAACGCGACCGAGCATCTCCGCTAGCACGTTCCACAATTCGTCACATTGGTTTTAGAAATATTGAAGAAACGCAGACAAGGTATCGGTATCAGGGCAGTCTCGTGGCAACGATCGACCAGAGCCCATCCAAGTGTAACTGAAGAACAACTAAAAAGAAGTAAAATAACTACAGAGTTTAAAAATGAAAACCCATCAAAATAGCGATGTAAGAATTATACTCCGTACACAATAAAGAACACGCGCCTCAACTTTACCGAACAATACATGAAAAACGTGACCCTTTCAACCCGCCAAAGTATCATGGCAAGATAAAAGGAAAAAAAAAATAATTTGTTGGTAAGGTTATTTCTCCACGGTATCATAACGTACACGCTTATCAGAAATCACGTTCGCAGCGCGTTTGTCAGCTTCTTAACTTGAACTTAGCTCTATCTTTACAAATGCAATTAAGGAAAAATGAGAAAAAATCGTCAAAAAAACACTCCATAAGAAAAAACTACCAGACAACTCCGAGTTTAACGCAATAAAGTCAGGAATTTTTCTGTACTTGCTTTAATAAGCGATGATAGCCGAAATAAACGGTATTTCTTTTCTTCTTCGTCTTTTTTTTTTTTTAGAAAGAAAAATCTCATATCTACGTTTACTTAGATTACTCATTTAAAAAAAGTTTCATTATCTAACACTCGATTACGATGACATCTCCATGTACATTTATAATAACCATTCCATAATTGCACAGTTACTTATTAAACACAATAACACACTACCTTCGATGCAATGATGATGCGAAAATTAAATCCGAGTCTTAGTGACAAGTCGTATTACAAAACATTGACGTCTACATATTAGTGTAACAATTTGCAAAAAAAAGTGTTGCAATGAACCTATACTAATTGGTTGAGGTCAATTATTTAACTTGTTTTGAATTTCACCGTTATTTAAAATTTAAACAGCTATAAAAGTAAACACTTTTCAGCAAATCGTATTTCTGGAATAAAACCCCCTTTCAGTTTTCATAATCTTGAACTAAACGAAAAAAATAAATTTTATTAATTTCCAGAACGAAATGGAAAAGACAAACAGCAGTAGGTTTGGAATTACTAGCTGAGGCGGGAAATTACGCAGCTTTTCAGAGATTATACGGAGGACCACCTTACGGATGTTGGCCATACTCCGGCACAGGTTCGAATCCAGCCTCAGCAGCTGATTTATATTACCGACAAGCGGCAGCAGCTGCGGCAGCCGTTAGTACCCTACAAAAACCGTTGGCCTACCGACTGTACCCAGGTCTTCCAGGACCAGGACCCTCTCCTACCACTCATCATCTACCAACTCCTCCTACGCTAGCTGCATCAGCAAGTTTATCATCTCTTTCTAACTACTATAACAGTGTTCATGGTTTGCCAGTGAGATCTCCTACGCCTGACCACCCTCCTCCTTCGCAAACACCAGACAGCAGACCGGAATCGGTGGATATTGAAGATGATTCTCCAAGTTCACCGAATGTCGATGTTTAGATTTTTCCTACGTTGTATTGTTGCTCTTTCGTATGCAACTTTCAATAAGTCACCAGATCATGACATGTTTATTGTTAACTATAATTAACATCTAGTCAACGAGATTATTATGGAATTAAGTTTTTATTTTGTACCTATAGTGGCCTATCGAAAGGATTAGAATAAGGTCAAAAAAGCCAAACAAATTCATGATTTTTAATTTGTTTTCGATGTACAATTTGTTCCAAGCAATTGTAAAGAATCAAAGTAATTTAATTTCGTTAATTTATTATGTAAAAAAAAGTTGTTATCTACTGTTTGGTTGTACTGTATAAATTTGTTGCTTTTATTCCAAATTCTAATTTAAAAAATTGTGTGAGACGCTTCTATTTTAAGTGATGATTTTCTTTTTGTACAAATTTAGCGTGTAGCGTGTTGAAATACAGACATTTTTAGGCGAATAATAGAATGTTTAGAGTTAACCAGTACCCTGATTAAGTAAAAGTTGTAAAATTTGTCTCTAATTGTAGTTTTCCTTGTTATTTATGATCATACTTATTAACTTTATTTATTAAATATTAATTAAGTGCAATCCCTTTGTATCTCATTTTTATGTAAATTATTTCCTTTGTGTAATTTTAATGAATTGGAAAAAACAAATATAAAATATTTGATTGACAATGATTTGTTATTATTACATCCATATGCCAACAAATGATTTCTTAAATAGGAACCAATACGATACCTTAAAAGAAATTCCGTTCACCTATCAAAAAGATGTTAAATTTCTGAAATACCGTAATGTGAAAACACAAACATTCTTTTATATTTCGATTTAACCGACATCTGTCGCTTCTTTTCATTTGCGGTACCAATTCTTAATTAATCCAAAAAATTGAGGAAACATGGCAAATTTCATATCAAAATACCTAATTTTCTTTCAAATGAGCTCAGTTACAAGTTTCGAACTAAATACATACTTAATTAGTTATGAATATGATGTTTAGCAGAAATTTGAAAGAATCTGGTACACGAGGTACCGATGCTAAGTCGTTTTCATTCTTATCGTCAACAATAGAATCCTCTGCGTGTTTTTCGGTACTTCATCGTTACCTCAAAATTCGAAAACGTTAATGGATATAATTTTGAGAGCGAATTATTTCTACTATCAGCTGAGCCAACTGGGCAAATAAATGTTTTTATCGCTGATATCTCAGCGTCGGAAGCGATTTCGTAGTTCTCAAGCAAGTATTTGCAGACAAGGAGCACAAATTATGAACACATCATGAAATGTGAGATACATTACGTGTAGTAAAGATAATATTCAGTTAATCATCTAGTTGCATTAAAATTCAGTATCTAGTATCTGTATCTATCTACCTTAGCTACCTACAGCAGTAACGTGTAATTTACTAAGATGGATAAATGCAATTTGCTTTCTTACCCACCAGCTCATTTTCCATTCCAAGATTGAAGAACCAAATTCATTCGATCATGTTTTTGGTGCGTACTTCAAACAATGCAGAAACGTGAGATAAACAAAATAATTTGTCGATTGTTCCTAATGTTCACTCAATCGATAAACCAATCGTCAACATTTTATCATTCTGTTATCACTTGAAGTCTTATAAAAATACCGATACGAACATTATTGCAAACGCATTTCGCAAAACTTCACTTCACTCCAAATTATAAACTGAACTTTTCACCGATATAATGTCAAATTTGAATTGATAAACAATACTTATCATAAAACTTGCCGATCAGGAGAAGGAAATATCGAAGTCACGTGGTAATATTATCAGTTATTACGCATCGATGCGTCGATGTGTGCGTGGAACTTGCTCCAGAAGTTCCAGAACAAAAATTTCTGATTTCCATGTTTGCCGATTTCCTCCAGAACAATAATCTTTTCCTTGTTCCTAATTTACAACTTTTAATTTGCCGCCTTACCGCTTTTGCATGTTCCATTTTCGCTGGCTTCAAATTAAAACGTTACAAAAAACCAAAAAAGAAATGTCGCCTTGAAATTATTATGATTTTAGTAGGATTGAAGATTGGAGTTGACAATAATTGTTGAACTTATGCTAATTCTACATTATTTTCCCGTCGATGAACTGACTCATTTCATAGTTGATACCTTGTATCCACCAATTTTTTCAAACTTATAATTATCTCAATTTCTTATTATTCTCATAATTTTAACAAACAAAAAACAAATTAACATAAATACTTCTAAACAATAAAACGACAGTAGTTTTCACTTTTTAAAAGTTGTAGGACATTTTCAAAATTTTATCTTAAATACATCAAGTATTAGGTGCCATCTCGTAATAAAAAAGAAAGAGTGAGTAAGACGTAAGACGTATTACAACAAAGAAAAAAATAACTTGGTTTATATTATGTAGAATAATTATTAATTTGGATGAACACGAACAATGATGTACTTATTTCAACGTAAAAGAGGCATGCAAGAACGCGTTTCCAGCTGAACTCTCCGCAGCTTCTGTCAACCGCTAAGATAAACTCTACCGTAATGATTGTTTCCGGGACTCGTCGCTTTTCCGGCCGGAAGACTCGAAAAGCGTCTGTTTTTGGTATTTTATTTGATGAACTATTATCGTATAGATATAATGCTTAGTAAAGTGATGTTTTCAACGGTTTTAACAAAAAGCAAAAATCTAATTAGTTTCTTCGTCGTCAAATGATGCCTACTTAAAATCCATGTTTACATGGAAATAATGGGTATAGTTTACAGTTATTGTCAGATAAGAAATTTATTCAGCGAAAAAGTTTGGTAATCAATCGATTTAATAACACTAGATGGGGATTTTGTAACATTAATGTAATATCGCAATTGTCAAAATAAAAACAAAAATCGCATTCCAGCACCTATCACTTAGACCTACTTGTACTTGATGTGTCAATATTTACAAAGATCAACAGGTATTGTGCGATCCTTATGTGCAGTTGATACTCTTATATGTGTCATAAAATGAAAGGAAAACCATAAGCTTTTTTATCAACAAGTAGTTAGCGAGGTAGACTACTTATCTCACATTGTAAGTTTTATTTTTTTATTAGAAAATAAATAGAATTTAGACTTTGAAATAAAACCGACACCAACGATCCTTTTGAATCTTACAGTTGAATACCTTTTGTACAGTTTTTGTTTTTTGTTTTTTTTTTTTTTCGTTTCTTATAATTTGTTAAAACCAGACCGTTAATTCAGATCTGTATAGAAAATGTTAGCGTTAGATATACGATATAACATATGTATTTATACAAGATACTTAATTTCAATTATATGTTGAATCCATACGATGACTCTTTCTTGTTTTGTTTTCTGGTGAAAGATATTTTTTGAAATTTGTAATTTTAAGGTTTCATTAAGGTGAATAAATTATGAATTCAATTTATACTTTAAAAACTCGATGTTTTTTTGCGAACTGGCCTCCAATTCAGTACCTGTTCTAGCGAATTAGTAATTTGATATATGAATCGAAATATATATTTTCAATTGTAGATTTATCTTACCCTCTTATGAAAGACTTATATGAATGCTGGCTATAAAGTACCTATTTGATATGATTGTGGATGAATCGTTTTTTCTTTTTATTAAAAATGAGCAGTTGTATTATGCATGATACATAAATTCAATATTGATCTTTATAGTCATTTGATATTTTATTTAAAAAAAAAGAAAAAGAAAAACCGGTTTTGAAATACGCTGATAAATTGAAGCTATACTTTGTTTAAATGTTGTTCATTAAATATTTGACCTTGCACATTGATACACTTATACCTCTGTTAGTATTTTGTAATTTTTTTTTAATTAACTTCATTACACTCATTTACTTTTTACATTGAAAATTCTATCTTGAATGCGTGTTTAGACAAAATATTTCAAATTGTAATTAATATTACAATACTTCGCTCACTAAGCTAATCATTTGTTCTAAAATTTACACAGAAAATTTTTCGAATGGAAATTTTTTTTCACATTTCAGTGAATACGATATAAAGTAATAGCGTGTAAAATACCTTTTTAGATTTTTTTTTTTCGTTTTTCTCGATTAAAAAGGTGAATATCGAAGTATCGTCGAAATAATTTCATCATCAGAACTCAGAAGCTCGCGTATTTTGTATTCTTCAGGTACTTTCTTATGAAAATACACCGACATACGCGCATTAGTCCAAAATTCATCTTACTTTTAGTTCATCTACTCAATCTGAATTGAAGAAATTTAACGCAGTGTAGGTATAGGTATGTAGATGTACATTCAGATGTAACCTCATCGATGAAAATTCATCACTTAATAACGTCCGTGAAAGAAGATTTTTTGATGTGGAAAAAAATGAAGAAGTGATTCAAAAGCGGCGGCCTCTTTCAACGTAATAAGTTATTTAACATCATATCTTTAATAATGTCTATTTCGACGATACACATAGGAAGCGTAGAGTAGTCGAGACGGTAGGTAATTTGATTTTAATGCAGTCAACTTTAATTACAGGAGTTATAATAATTTGAATCAGTGTCTGACGAGAAGCGCGAAGACGAGGACAATGAAGACAAATTATCCGTGAACTTATTAACACTTTATACTTAACGAGTTGAGAGGGAAATGGTTTCGAATAAGGTTTGTAAATATTATTGATATACGGGTATGTATTTGTATGTTTTTTTAATGCCAAAACAGATTATATCGAGTGGAGATAATTTTTACCACAATAATACTTTCATAATTAAACGAAAAAATTCAAATAAACCAGAGTAGATCGATATCTAGGCTCTTACTTCCTATTGATTGTTATTGCATCAATACGTTGCATTTTTTTCATGAAGATATCTAGCTTAATCGTTAGTTTTTTTTGGTTACAAGAGACTTCCAAAATTGTCTAATTACAAGATTTTTTTGTCATGTTACTCTACATTTAAGAATACTTAAGTTAATAGGAAAGCTATACAGTTAACATGATTGAGTAAGTGGGTAGGTAACTCTAATTGTGAGTTGACTTTCAAACAGTTCTCTACGCTTTCTTCGGGTGGCGCCTATGCCATATCAACTTGCATGCTAATTATTCCATTTTGTGCATGTTTCTATAAGCATAGCTTATACGATACATTCGTTTTGGGGTGAAACAAATAAATAATATCAAATTATTTAAAGTAAATACACACGTTTATGCTATTAAATATCCGTAACGGGTGTTGTCAGTTGTATCTCATTAGGGCTGTTTTTAATAAGGGACAAAATTATGCTTACTGCGGTTCGCCACCCTTAACGTGAGTACGTATTAAATATCGGTTGACATCTTGAAGCGACAAAAAATTACAAGCAAATGCTTGTAAAAACGCGCTTTCTGATGTAATATGTATTATAGCGCCGTATAATTTATTGGTAGCAGACAAAAAAAATATATTATAAGTATACTTTTTTGGTGGGTAATGAGTAATTAATCAGAAGTCATGTTTTAGAGCGGTTTTAATTCTTTGGTATCGTGTTAAAAGCATATAAAATACATATGTATTATGTACCTAGTACCACTTTTTCACTTTCATTTACAATATCAGTTTTTTCCTTCAATCAATGATACGCGTATAATTTTGGTATAGAGCTTTCAACAATGTATTGCTGCACACATTAGCGTTAATGACTGATAATTAAAAATGTATAAATGCGGAAACTGTTGTTCGATTTCGTATAACCAACATTAGTGCAATACTGGATAAATTTGTTTGAAAAATTTCCCTTTCCAAAATAATTAGAATTGGCGCGGGGTTAATAAGTACAGAATACAGTGGCGGTTGAAAGATATATCGTGTCGACGACATTACGCATGTGTTGGTCTCGCTTTCCGCTTAACTAATTGATAGCTTTTGAAAATGTATTCATAACCGCAATAGGGATGCTTCAGAGGGTGATAAATAAAGTACTATTCTATTAAGAGGGTGTTGAAGCGCTTTCACAGGGTGTAATGAACTGTTATTATATTGCCTTTATTTCGCAGATGCAGTTCGTGAATCGGAAAGCCTTTTGACAGTGAAATGGTTCCCAAAGTGTGCTAATTATCTAAATAACATCGGATTATAGGTATTAATTGGTCTTCTGTTAGTACACAATAAATGACCATTGGTACATTTGTTAGTTGAATAGAGCTGTTGTTAACCGATCTTCGCATGTACAATTATAATTATAATCGGTACAATGAAAGAATTAAAATAATCATTTATATTGAAATTATCGCTAATCCACCGGAAAAATTTAAAGAATTGTACAATTTTCTTCCCAAATTTTCGTAATTTTTCATTTCCAACTTGTCTTGAAATTAATACCCCGGATAAAGGAAGTTTGACACCAAAATCTTTCATCGTTTTAATGAAAAAAGTTACCATCACATTTTGTAGGTAAATAGTCAAGTACGTTGACGAACATTCAATACTGCAGAAATCAAAAGTTCGAGTTTTGACACCTGTTTACTTTTAGAGAATTGTAATTCATATAACTACAGAAAATCCATTTCTGATAAGCGTAAGTTAGAGGTTTATTTATTCACCTATCAAGCCAACATAAAATTCGATGAATAAAGTTTTTTTTTGGAATCCCTGAATGATACTTAGACGACTAACTGCGACAAATTTAACATCATCAAAACAACTTCAGCGTAATAACTACATTTTAACCAGCGTTGTTCGAAATGCGCTTAAATAAACAAGATTACTGTTTCTGAAGGGAGGTACATCTGAAAAAATTCAATTTAGAAATGTTTCGCCTCGGGTATATCGCGTTCATTGATTGTCTTTTGAATGTATTGTTATCACTAATCTGCTGTGTACTTTATCCACGTTATTCTTTTAAAGGAAAAAATGATTTGCTTCCGAAATCCAGCGAATCGGCTAATCAATAGTAACATTTAAATAATTCGATTAGCTTTAAACGCCATTGTTATCATTTGCCTAATCGAATAGAAATCGGCAATGCCAATGACTTCTAAAATGTAATTTCCATGTACATGTTTCCGTTTAGTAGGTATCAATTGCCCACTAGGCCACTAACATTCTAAAATTGTTGTGAATTGGGAAAAAGTACTACGGTATATGTTTTATTGGCATTTAATTAGACCACACGTTGCAAACTCTTGGGTTATGTATAAGAATTACTAATGCTTTTTTGTAAATCTGGATTTATTTAAACTTGAAAAAGAAACACTTGAAGAAAACCTGAGAAAAATGATCGAAAATCAAAGTACATACCACATACCTATGCAATCCATGAATCATCTATAGATAAAATATGTAAGATACAATTTGAATGCACCCACCTGATAATAATGCATCGGTGAGTAATGGACTCCACAACACATAACATGATCGTTATGACTAATGAGGGTTAAAACCAGTGCATGCCGCCTGTCAACCGAGTTGTCAATGATTTCACCAGAAATTGTACTTGAAACCCTCCCCCAATTTTTACCCTTGCTCAACTTGAGAAAGTTTTTTCCTTCGTTTTTCCAATTTTTAAACGTTGTTTAGGGTAAAAAAAATGAAAATCTCTCGTCACGATTCGTCCACCAATATATACGTCTTGAAAAATCCTGGCATTTGCACTGGTTAAAACTAGGTGAATAAATAATTTGATTTGCATAAGAAATTTCAATTTGATTTATGAATAATTACTGTCTTCAATAACAATATTTCAAGATTTCGAATTTCCTTTCAAAAACAATTTCTGTAAACAATGGTTGATACAAAATTTGACCTTTTCCTAATGGTACATAAGTGAAAGTTTCGAAAACACATCACTTCTTGTTAAGCGCTATTTTGTTCTGTTGATTCGATTAGTACGAATGAATTAAGTAACTGAAGCAAACTCGAAACCTTAACTAACATTTTTGGTTTGTTTTCGAATAATGAAATAATTCAAAATAAACCTACAAACGAGCGTCACTGCTATCGATGTTATAAACGTAATATATTTATAAGTTTTTGCGTTAAAAATTGTAAACTTTGAGTACCCTGAAATTCACCTATGAATTTGTTGGAGCAACAGATAAGGTGCTATATGATACCAGTCGACTCATTGGCTACAATGTTCGGAACTCGTGAGATAGTGGTAATAGCCCTTTAGAACCGAAACAAGATTTAATTTACCGATGTCGTACTTGATTTAGCCGTCGAATTATTTCCGCGCTCGAACGTTCGGTACATAAACTGAAGAAAGCCGACACGGTGGCGTCGTCTTTTTTCTTCAACAACCATCATTAATTGACATCAATTGTCGCAAGAATTATCGGAAAATTTAAACGCCAAATCTACGAGCCCACTAAGCGGTATGTATTGAAGTTGCAAAATTGATATTGTTGCAAACTGGTTAGCAGTATATTTTTTCATTTTTTATTTCATTTTTTTCATTATACTCGTAAATTTAAAAACAGAAATCAATCCAAAGAATATCAGCGCGATTGAGTAAATAACAGTTGTCATCTAATAATAATACGAATATAAGATGGTGACTATACCAGTAAATGGAAACATGGATAAATGGATCGTATTACTAATATATCTATTACCTACTTTATTTAATACCATGTGAAATTTTGCTGCAGATATAGATTATAGAATTAAACCTTAGAATAAGAATTAATTGAGAAAGGTGAAACAAACCATATTGGATAGAATTTCTTACATGTATTAATAATAAAGCGTAACGTTATCTCTAAAAGTTGTTCATTATGATTTGTTTGATTTCAATCACGAGTCATTGATTGTATTGAAGTAGAACTAACGGATGATCTGTATCATCAAGTAAAAACCTTCTACAGTAGAATCCTTTCGTTGGAAAAGTATTGATTAATTTCCTACACCTATGGGTAAAAATTTTCCGCAATAAAACGAGTTGACCGCAGAGGTAACAAGACCGCATATAAACATTTCCACAGTCGCTAAATCAGAACATAGTAGGTAGGTACTTAAGTAGTAGGTCTAGGTACATAGGCTACACACAGTAGTCGATGATAAAGAAACTTGATTGAAAATAACTCTGTAATAGTTAAATATGCTGTTAATTTCAACCATATAAACGGTAGGAAGTAAAATTTTTAGTCAGGTTTCAACTTTCATAATGTAATAGATATTAATAGAATAAATTGATTTTCGCTTCGTTGTCAAAAATTCTAATTTGAACGCATGACTAAATTTCAAGATCAACGACATGAATCGAAGGTAATTTTTTTCTATTCCCATCATATCCTGTTATGATCTGACCACGTTGGAATCACCTTAATAAGCGTTTACCGCATAAAAGAACACATCAAATTACTTTTGGTTAATCCAAATTAAGTATTAGAAGAAAATAAAAGCAAGAACAATATTATAAGTGAAGCTACCAAGCGTCTACAACGACACTGGAATTTAACGAAGTTCGTAATTTAATAGACATTTATCATGTAAGCGTCATGTACTATCCGAAGACCATAGCTGTAGTTGAAATAAAGAGGAAACCGCAAACTCCTTAAGAATAAAACCAGGATATTCAAGAAACGATTTTGTGGTCTAATATTTTTTGATTGCCTTTAATCAGGCGTAATTACCATCTCCTATGAATAATAAAAATGAAAAAAAACCTTTTAGACGCATAGTTTAATAACAAGATCTTTTGTATTCGTGATAACGAACGGAAAAATTAACAAGCCCAACGTAATTTTGGCCAGTGGTTAGTTTAGTGGACAACCGACAACATGAATGAATATGTACTTATTTTATTTCAGTACCCAGCAACGAAACTTTCTAATACTTTTCGATTTCTGTAGATAAAAAGATTTCTTCTAGAATACTTCTATTTACCATTGTTTACTCATGGATACTAGTTGAAATACTTGGTACGTACCAATTAAATGGGTTCTCCTTAGTATGAAGGGTGGATGTGTATGTGTATGGTATGTATCATACCTTAAAGATTACTTAATTTGAAGGAAATGGTTACATATATTGTAGTTATCATTTATGAGTATAGCAATCAAAGGCCTTTTACAAATGATAAATAAATTACTTAAGCAAATTAAAAAAAATTAAAATAAGTGTTCAATTGCCAACCAAAACTTCCCTCAAGGAAAATTGAGTCGCGTACCTAGCTACCCACCAACTCGAATGACTAAAGAATGACCGCGTGAGCATAATTTGCTACAAATTCGATTTCATACTTATCAACTAGGTATGATGAGAATGAATGAAAATTTTCCTAAATCTATTTTATGTATAAAGAAAATACTCGTCGAAGTGTTGATGGCAAACTGCCACAAAGGGTGCACCTAAGTGGCGTCGCGTCGGCGCAACAAACAAATAAGAATGTACCCATTGAAATTTCTTCCAACTAAACGTTTAGACTTGATTTAACTTGTGATCTGACGAAAGATTATTAGGTATTCTGTTCCTTATGCAAACATTACTGCAGAAAGGAATCTACGATCAAAATTTCATCGTAGAATGAATTTACATGATTAATTTTTTCGATGAAATGTATCATAATTGTTCGAAAACTCTAACAGAAAACGTTTCCCTTATTCTATACGATACATAATCTATTTGTTAAACATTCACTTCACTTTTGTTAATCAGGAATCAGAACATTTTAACAAGCTGTTAAATTTCACCCTCCATTGTCAAATATTATCAACAGTTTTTTATGCATTTATTATAAAAGCTATTTGTTCCCCACAAGCAAAAAAATCCAAAAGTTGTTAACAAGTTGAATAATCTGACAAGAGAAAAATATATTATTAGGTACTAGTTAGAAATGAAGATTAACGAACAGCATGTTAAATTAATACCCAAAAACGCTAGTACCTATAATATGATAATAAAGTGAAGCGTGGATTGGTCGTGATAGAATCGATGATCCGAAGAAAATTTATAAAAATAATATCACTACTCGAGTATACACATCAACTAGATCAAGACCGCCCAGGTTGAGAAGTAATATGATCCATTGACTAGTGACAAACACGTTTTAGGATTGCCTTCTTAGCGTAATGCTACCAACTTACCGCAGGAATTCCAAGGGTTCAAAAAACATGTGAATGCACCTAAAACAAGCAATAAAACATTTCGGTACCTTTATCAAAGTCACACGTTATCTGAGTAGTGACATAAAAGGGAGGTTTGTGGTGACATTTACCCCGGGTGGCAAATTTTCCAGAAAGGTAAATTTTTAGTAAAAATCAATAGTATTCCATGGATAACGTAATTTATTTGAAATTTTGAAAATGGCATGTTTCTTTCTATAATTACGTTTTTCAAGCATGGTTATGTCGACCAAATATTTAGAAAAATTCAACACTCGTAAAAAAATTGGAGACCAATCAATTATGCATACTACAAATATTGATTAAGAGAAAAAACAAAAACTTGATTTCCTTATCAAAATACCATCAAAAATTTATTAAAATAATCCTACAACGTTTTAAAAGTATAGTGACTGGAATATCCAAGATTGAAACATCTGTGTGGTAAAAAGCGATTAAAATGTTAAATAATCCGATTAACTGTGGATGCCAAATGTTTAGTAGGTTTGGAGAAAACCGTATTTTTAAATAAGAGAACGTGGTATTTGAATTCAAAGTCGGATTTTAGATTAAAATGGGTGCAAGCGTAATTGTTGGGAAATTAAACCCCAAGGTACGTTGTACGTTCAACATTTAGCTCGCCAACTAAAAAGTTATTTAGTTGCAAAGTGACAAAACAAACGTAGCATTCAGGTGTTGAAGAGAGATGAAATTGAGGGAAAAAAGCGTTAATCAGAAGCGTGGCGCCATGCAATAAGAATATTTTACGTTAACAAGCCAACCCAACATTCGCTATTATCTTGTTTCTACACTCTTAAGGACTTATTTAATATTCCATGACATCGTGTTTATCTTGTCGTGAGGTAAAGCATAAAGAAGCATATGGCACACAGAGTATACAGATTTGGCAACCCTCTTTATCTTAAGGAGTTGTTCGTTTCGCCCTATTAATATTTCTTATCATTTCCAAAGTTGCCCTCACCAAATGAAATACTTCTTGAGGAATTTCCCAACATGAGCCATCTTTCAAAGTTTAGGGTGTAATTCAAGCAAACCAGTGCCAGGGGTTGAATTTTGACATTAAATACTCTGTTCGCATTTACCTTCTTCATATCGTTTCATTTTCTTCGTAGGTTACGTGCAGACGTCTCTTTGCCAACGGCAAGGACGACTTCGAATGACATCCCTTCACATCCTTTTTTTAAGCAACAGCGACTAGAACCTACTTATTACTTAGAAACAGCAAAAATACCACGACAGACGAGGACGTAATTGAACAATTCAAAAATCCAACAAAACAGTTGTTTAAAAATCTATCAATTTTTATCGTGATTTAGAAAAAAATGTACCCACTCTTGACTAACTCACGCGTTAGGGCCTTCTTTGAATATCATCATTCTACCAGATAAATGTTTCATTGCAAATACACGCATCAAGAACAAGGCTGCAAATAAAAGACCAAAAAACAAATCAATTGACCTTTGCATTGAAAAATAATTCGTGTTGGCAGGAAGTACAAATAAGTAATAAACTATTTTCATTATGGTACCTTCATTTATGTTCTCTGTAATTTCAAACGTAAGGATAACCGCGAAGACAAGAGATGTCTTTGACCTAACATTATAAAAAATTTATATCTATTAGAAAGCATTAACAGTTGGACTCGGTAGCGCCGTTGGCGGAAGTGGCGAGAAGTGTATAGAATAAAAACGTTTTACTAGAAATAGATGTAAGTGAATGCCGGCTGCCAAGCCGATGAAACGCGGTAATAATGGGCGCTTAGTAATTTAACTAACTACCAAGATACGCATTGGTAACGCCCACTAAATTTGCTGTAGGGATTTACAAAAGAAGTGCTCAACTTGACTGGCGCCCAGCATGGGCGTGTTACCGACCAACTGGTCAGAGTGATGCTGCTTTTCACCATCATTTAATCTGGTAATTGACGTCACTTATTTCTTGGATACTTTCTTAAACGTTCAATCCCATTATAATAATATCCATGGTAAATGAGATCCACACCAATCGTACTAGCAAGTTTTAAAGTACCCCCGAGATGTTCGTATGGTAGGAATGTACCTTGCTTCCTGTTACCGTGCGTATTTGCTGAATAAATGAGCAAGCGGTTCCTAAAACGAATTTATTTGAATATCAACGGAAAAAGTATGCACCAAACTGGGATATCCAAAATGTGTAGGTATATGCAAAGTTTAAGGGAATCTTCACCTTAAGACGCTTGAAGCCAATATTCCATTGACTATCCTCAGCACCTACGGCTAGGCATATTTAAAGGATAAATATCGGATTCAAACCCGTATAAACGGTTAGCTGACCAACTACTGAATTACTGTTTTTTAATACCAACTTAAATCGTGTATCTGAATAAAACCAAGATAAGTAACCAACTATTAATGATAGATAGTTATTTTGTAGATACCCAGAACGGTGAAATAATGATCAAGGAGATTCTATAAATTTGTGTGAGACCGTGATTTTTAATTTTTAGTTTCGCAGTATTGTTGGAATAATCTTTTCAAGGTGGATTTGAAAGTTCATTCAAAATTTCTATCTTCATTTCCAGTTCCGTGCAGAGAAAATCCAGCCCAGAGATCACCTTGAAAACACCTTTCGTTAGTACTTTTTCAACATTTTCCGCAACATTCACTGGGATAGATAATTCAAAAAATAGCTGAAAACAATTAATTTATCAGTAATATACAAGTAAAACTCAAATATGTAATTTATAGTTAATTTCAGACAATCACTTCCGTATATCATGATAAAATCGTCACCAGATATTTTACAGCGGAAAAAATACACGATAGCCAACATCTGTTAAAAACTCCACTTTCATTCATACTACTAGCAACTCCCTTTATTACGCCTTTTGTAACCCTTTTTAATAAACGTCTTATCAGAACGATCAAGTTTTCGCACTTCCGCCGAGGTATATAAAAACATTTAACAAACCAACTTTCACAATTAGGAAACACCAAACAACGTTAGTAATATTTAGAAATAGCGGAGTTTTTTTTTTGTTTTCATCGATAATTACCTCGTATTTTTCGTGGTGGGTGAGAGGAAAAACGGTTAAAATTTTGCGTGACTACTTTACATAATTACGTATTATCTGAGATTAAAAGTGTATAAACCAGAATACAAAAATTATAGGTACAACAAATGACACGTTATTCTGTTGTCGTGTTTGTGAAGCGAAAAAGAGGGTTCAAAAATTTAAAATATTTAATCGTTTTGTTTTTGATAATAGGCTAGAAAATAGAATACGTCAGTAAACTTGATACAGTTTAAATTTCATAAGCGGTCTGTTCATCACGGAAATTCCAATGAAAATTTAAATATAAACAATGCTAAAAACGTTTTACTTTTAAGGTAAACATGTAATTGTGAATAGTAATTGGTGAAATCGATTCGTGATGATTCAACGTTGTAAATTTGTCATGCGTACCTATGGTGTTTATTTTATCCATCAATTATTCCTGAGGAAACTTTTCATCGCCACGATTCTTCATTTCCGCTTAGTGAAATATCCAAGCGGGAGGCCAATCGAGCAACTGCCGTCCATGACTTTTGGAGTTGGTGGAAGGAAGAACCGGAGAGCGATTAGGATAATCGCTTATTTGAACGATGTATTTTATCAATCAGTTCTCTCAAAATTAAAAATCCTTGGTAAGGTATGCATAAAAAAAGGTATTTTTTTGTTAAGGCCGCGCAAAAAAATCTGGGCCTCGGAGAAAAATTACACAGACCCCCCCTCCCCTTCCTTGAAAGGGTCCGACATTTTTTCCAAAGGGCCTGTTATTTTTTATAAAAGCTTAAAACGCACGTATGCCTCTAAAAAAATCCGGGCCCAGGGGAAGACCCCCTTTCTCTCTTCTGGTTGGGCCTGTTTTTCGATATACCTTTAATTCTACAACTATATTATACGAAACACATCAAAAGAGAAGAAGAGGGAAGGAGGGTTCTAAATTTTATTAGTATTTCATAATTGAATCTTACTGAATGAATTGATGATATTTAGGCAAAAATGACGTTTATTCTGAGAAATGACATTACAGTGTTTTGTACCCGTATTTAATATTCCTTCAACATTGCACAATTTATCCATTTTCCATGAACGACGAATGAGTGTGGAACCTATGGGTACAACAGTACATTTTGCGAAGATTAATAAATCGAGCAAAATCTCAATCATTTACATAACCATCACCGGAACTGTTAATTTAATAACAAATCCGGATACCTATCAAATGAAGTAAAATTTGACCCTATGTAAACGCACTTACACGGGCAATCAAGTGAAGAATAAGTTGAAATATTAAATCGGAAACGTCAGCCAGTGTTCTCGTAATTACAAATAATGTTACATTCGCCCGCCATTTTGTACGATTAATTGTGCTCTGTTGAATGGTCTTCTGACAAACGTTACTACCAAATTACTAAAAGCGACTTTGCGTTGCGACAGGAGAAGGGATTCATTTTATAGCCGGATTTAATCACGTTCTAACGGACAAAACACTTGACTAGTACAATTCTGTGAGCTCTTTCTCGCTTAACTTTAAATTTCCATTTATTTTGCCGGGCGGCCACAATAAAAAGGGACTAATTATGTAGTCGAAATACATTTCGGTTTTGCACTTGGACAATTAATTACGTTTTTCGTGGCAAAATTTGTTTGTAGATAGTCATTTTAGATGGAAACAAAGTTGGCTATACCGAATGTCGAATTATCGAGAAATCTTCTAATTAGTTTTTTAATTTCTGAAGAACTTTCGACTTGAGTTTTTCAGAAGTTAATCGACTAAGCAGGCTCTACAGTTTGAAGTTTTTCTTCGATTTATCAATAGAAGCAAAGGTATTTTGAAAATAATTGAATTTAAGTTTATGTTCTTTTGTAGGTAACTCGTTACTATTATTTTCCGCTATCTGAGAAAATAACAATGAAATGCAGTTAGTACGATATTTAACCTAAGTAAAATTATTGTTTGATCAAAATAAAATTTTCATTATATTTTGGTGTTGTTTTAATTTTCAACGAAAATTGGTGGGTATTCAAAATGATATGGTATAAATCTATTTTACGAAGATGAAAATTTTGATTTTTCAAAAAAAAAATAATTTTTTTAAAACTCGGATCAAATGAATGAAAAATAGTTCATCTGTTGAATTTTAGTTGACAAATCGCTCACAAAACACACAGGCCTATTTAAACGACATCTACAAATTTTTTCAAGAACCCATTCACCGGCAGTAAAATATGGCATTGATACGTGTATTCAAAGGAAAAACGCATCATCCCATTTAAACCACTAGAAAGATGTCTCTTAAGATAGAGTAAGATATATGTTATGCATAGTAAAAAATTTGGACACGTTAGTCAACTGAAGAAGCTTGTATCAATTATTAAATTTGTACAGCAATAATTTAATTTGTAAGAATATAATTTGATTCTGCAAGAGAACTATGTAAGAGCGAAAACAAATTGCTGAAAATTCAACTCAACTACATTTATTGTGTGAAAATTAGTACAAAAATATTTAAACATTTATTTCACTGAAATTGCGTTAAGATAAAATCATAAAACATGAACTTTTTAACTTTACGAAACATGTAGCACGTTAACCTTATTGCGTTCTTTTCTAATATTATTTTCAATGATGTCTTATTTTTAGGGTTATAAACTTCATTCGCAACGTTGACGTAAAGCATGAAATTTTTTATTTTTTATTTTATTTCATCGGCGATGATTTCAGCGAGTGGTTATTTTACTCGAATTATTAGTTTTTAAATCATTTGTATATTTTATTCATTCGAGCAAGTGTACGGACCTATTTTCATCGATGCAAAACTCGTTTAAATATTTCTTTTATAAAATTAGTAGGTAAATGTACGTTTGGCAGTTTTGAAAACAGTTTTTTAAAAAGTCTCCCCGCTTACAAATAATTCTTACTAGCTTTAGAATTACGCCGTTTAGTTTTTGTTATTCATAAAAAGCTGAAACCTTTGGCCAAGAGCATTTGATAGCATGACTTGCATGTGCGACATTAATGACTGGTTAAAAACCTCGTGGACGGCTGTCTGGCGCTGTTGCAGTATATAAAATGCGTGGGAACCATTTATCTAATTCTCCATTTAGCTACCCTACGATAATTATTTCAATTGTAATAAGTTGGGTAAACATTGCGAGATTTTGTGGAGTAATTAATGAACACAAGTGATTCCTGAATCAATAACGGCAATTATAACGTTTCTTTTTAATAAGATAAAGTTGTTAATTAAAGGAAGGCGAGGAAAAAAGCGTGATTTGAGTGGTTACTATGTACGAAGACGCTACGGCACTGTCATATATTATAATAGGAAGTAAATGAAACGAATCAATCTTTTAAAGCTGCCGCGCCGTATTAGGTAGGTGTATTCATCGTTACAAATGCATACCAGGTGTTCATAAATCAGTACAATTGTTCGATAAAGCTTGAATACACAGTAACAGAAATTGATATAAACCATCATAGAGCAATATCATACTGTACGAGAAAGCTTCGTGGAACCATCATTCAATTCTTGGACTCTGGATATCGGTAGTTGGCCCATAAACTGTTAAATTATTACTCATCGAGCTCAGTTGTTTTGAATTACTTCTTTAAAGCGTCGGCATTTCCAACAGTCATCGGGTGATTAATGATTAGTTAATTTCCTCGCTAATAGTTCATCACCTTTACGAAATCTTTTTAATGCGGCTTCGAATTCATTTAAAACGCATTTCCACTTTTTAACTCTACCTAACGCGATATTTCGAAGAATAATGAATCCAAAAGTTCTTCAAATCAGTGGGTGTCTTATAAAAGTATCTCACTTTAAAATTATATCAACTACCGATTCACCTTCTACCTTTAAACAATCGTGATTTTTTTTACCTGAGCTAAACCGATAAACGAATTTCTCCGTTGAAAGTCTTTCTGGCGATATATTTTTAATATTGTGAGGATTATGAAACAACTGATTATTTTATATGATGAATTGACGAGTCAAGTAAGTGCCATCAAAGAACCTCACGAAGTAACCGACTCGGATTTGAACGAGAGTTGGATTTTTGGAAAGAGCATGTCAAAAAACCCCTCAAACCCAAATTTCAGCTGCCCAAGTTGACTTTTCGATTTTTGGGGAATTTTTGAAAATTGAAAATTAATCCAAAAATTGCATTGCCAAGCAGTTCTGAAGCCATCAGCGCGATTTTCATTTTTCTCCAGAAATTTCGAAATGTTCCAGAAAGGGTCCATATGAGATGCGAATGTGGTAGGGAATGTAACATGCCCAATACAGTATCACAGGGTATGTTAGAATAAAAAAGTAATTTTTTTAATTGTTCGTATTTAAGGGCGTCAACGTATTAAAAAAATTCCAAAAGCCAATTTGTTCAGTCCTTTCGCAGCCGAAAATCTGCAGGGATTTTCAACTCCATGCAGCAATTTCGTTTATTACGGCGATAATTCACACCTGCAAACGTTTTCCTTAACATATCCATTCTGATGGTGGATTCGTACATTAAACAGGAACGAAAAAGAAAATGAGCTTTAAAACGAAGAATTTTTCATCTTTTGTTCTAACTAAAATTCAATAAAAAATGCTTTTGTAATTATTTTGAGAAATGAAAAACCACGCTTCCTTTTTCTTTTACAAAACATCGCCTTGAATAAGCACAGCATTTTCATATCCGTCCCCCAAAAGAGATAATACAATTCGGTAACGCATTCACAAAATCTAAAGAGCGCATTAACTCGAAATTGTAATATAAGTGAATGTGTATTAATTAACAAACAAAGGAAGGAAATGAGGATTTGGTACAAAAGAATACACATGAGTCCTTAGACCTGTGCCTTTAAGCAGGAAGTATTACGTTACCTTTTCTTAGCCTTCCGTGACATGTCCACAATGAGTACCAGCGCTATTTATAACCAAAACCATAAAAACATCGTGTTGCAAAAATTTTCCAAAAATGTCTGCTTTTTAATTTGTTGTCGGCGCGTATTCTTTTCTTACATTGTATTCTTTACCACTTTTTGCATACGATCGATAACATGCATTTTTTTGGTTAGTTTATTAGTTCAGCCTTCAGCCGTTTGATACCACTACGCATATTTCGTTCGAGTGTAGTTCGTTGTACTTAATATTGGGTATCGTAAAAACACACATAAAATTACCGAGCGTAAAAATCAGTGTTAAAATAATTTTCAGTTCATTTCATTGACAGTTTGTTGCTGGAAGAATATTTCACATCGGCGACTACTTTGTTGAATTTTTACGATTATATTCATTATAATATCAGAGCAGAGTTACGTCGTTTAAAAGATACGCACCAATGAATCTATTTCTACTGTTTTATTTGTTGGTGGGTTTGCAAGGATGGAACTTTATTGGATATTTAAAACCGTCGTTTGGTCGCGGGTGAAGCATAATTTACGTACTTATCGACAAAACAATTAAATTATACTAAATACATTGAAGTATACCTGCAAAACCAACTTAATTCATTGAGACTCCATGTAGGTAACACGTTCTAATTTTAACCGAATCTCGAGTTTATTTTAATATGTTTTAAAAAAAAATCTTAACGTCGAATAATAGTTAATTAAGTCGAAATAATTTATTAAAAAAACATTTTGCTTGATCCGCATAGCCAAAAATCTTAATACAGTAAAAAATAACATAATCGACTATGTGGCCCTGTTACATCATTTGCCTTTTCCTTTAAACAAGTAAAAATATATAATATTGATATAAAATGCCATTAAAAATCACGTTGCACTCAATTCAGCGATGATTTTATTTCTGATTCATAAGGTTCAAGAGCAGCTTCACGAAGAAGAGATCTAAATATTACGAAATTTCCAACGGTAAATTTTATTGCATACCTATAAAATCAGCTGTATTACTAATTATCGAAACATTACGCCAAAAATCAGTTTACTTACGGCGGATGCGACTTGAATAATTTTTCACGGAAGTGATACGCAAAAGAATGCAGACGAGAGATGAAACTCTTTAATGACATGATATTCCAAATAATTTTAATTACCATCGATTTTCAGCAAAAATATTCCGCTTTCAGGAGCATTTCATTAATAAATCGGTACGAACTGGTAATACGAACAGGTAAGTTAAACTGCTACACATGAGCACGATTAATAAGATATATTATCAATTCATTACCATCTTTGTATGAATTAAAAAATGTCTACGCTTAATTAAGAATTCTCGTTTGGTAATTTCCGCAGCGAACCAATTTAATATAGGCTATTGTATGATTTGCTCAACTTCATTACCGAAATTCGAATGCGACGCTTAAGATAATGATATTTCCGAAATCGCATCATCGTATAAATTTATGAGCGCGATTAAATTCCATCAAAAGATTAAGGTCATATTGGTATTTTGCATAGCTTAACGGGTAAAAAAACGAAAATATGGTATATGAATCATTTCTAAGTATCTCACGACTTAATACAATACATTCATTTTCTGCATTAATTGGGTAATTAGATCATTCAACATTTAGTTAGTAATTACAAATAGAAAAATTTTACTTTTATAGGAAAACAATTTTATTGCTGAAAAATAGGTAAGTTAATATATATTTCTAGGTAAAATTGCCCTTCGTCTGATGATTTTCATAAGAGGGCAAAAGGAAGTTGGAGACATTACTGCGAAAATCTCTCATCATTTGAATGGAAGTGGCCGATTTTCATCTTTTAAAACTCATTCATTATACCAGTTTGTTATATGTATGTACTTTATTCCGTGCAAATTATTCGATAACCGGTTTCAACGAAACTGTTTAATGAATGCATCAACATTGCACAATTTTCAAATTCGATAATGCGTAAAAGTGTTCCAATTAATTTTGAAACACATAACATTAAGTGCAGATTCATTGATTAAACAGAACCGTTTTATTTATCAATGATGCTGCGTTGTGAATGAAATTTGAAAAGAAAAACTTAATGGCGAAGGGATATAACGGTTTTTAAGGTTATTAGCTTGGTTTTCATTCAATACGTAAAATTACTTGTTTTTTAAATATTTCATTTCGACGAAGATTATTTTATGAAATGCAATCGTTACGTTCACATTTCACGAGAACTTTTGAAGTAGATTTAATTTAACCCCCCTCCCCCCCATCAATCACTTGGAATTAAAAAAAATGAGGTTAGCAAGAGGTAACTAGTAAGTACTCATTAACTTCTGGACAAACTGAAAAGAAAGATCTATTCACCTACTTGTTTTGAGGATCAAAAAAGGAACTCGATACATGTTTTGTACGTTGGATATTCTTATCTTCTATAGTTCTTTATTTTTATTTTTTCTAAAACAAGCGAACGTATGCGCGAACAATTTCGTACTTCCTTTTTTGCGATTACCTGTATTACAATGGCAATACGAAAGTTTGTACTTAATTATAACGTAATGCATGTCTGCATGCGTAATAACGTTATTTGTCGAAAACATTCATTAAATTGGATTGTCCGGTTAACGAGTTTTAATTTTTAAACATCTGTGAGAAAATAAAACGGCTATTAGTAAAAATAAGTATTTCGAAGTGGTTAATTTTTGCTCAAAGTATAGGCTATAGATCATAAGATTATACACGTTAATTTTTTTTAAACCAAGTAAAATGTATAAAATCGTAATATTAATTTCCGTACAATTATAACCGTGTATTGTTTACGTAAATGCATCATGTGCGTAGAATTACAATAATTAAGCTCGTAGGTCTTTTTGTATCTTCAAAATGGTCACTTAACAAGTCGTAGAACAAAATAAGGATATTTTTTTCTGGTCGGTATTGGTAAAAAATAATTGACGTATTCGGACATTTGAAAAGGACTTGTGGTTACCGGAAATGGTGCGGTTAAAATAACAGTAAATTGGTTTATAAAACGTGTTAGCAATACAATTAAAAGCGCGATGTGGCGTCATGTTGCGGTTCACTGAACATTCCACAGAGGGCTCTGCAAATCAACCCATCTGTTTCTACACTTATAGGCTACCAACATAACATGCTGATGCGGTTTTATTAATTACGGATTCGAACGGGGCCGCTTATAACAACCTATCATTTGATACACTCTCCCCGCAACGATATATAACATCTGTTTCCGTTTTATATTCTATTTTTGCTATTTTTTTCTTCTTCGTGAAATACGTTAATATTCGATTGGTTATGATAATTTGCTTAATTGAATAATTTTCACGCCTCGATGCTAAGTATATTTTATCAGTAATTGAATCGAGTAAATACAATTCAATATCTTTTTCTTTGATCAGGAACTCGACATGAATATTCGGAAGTTTTCACATGAAAACATTGCAACAATTTTCTAACATTTTGATGATTATTCTTCGAAGCGTTACGAATACAATGAATAAGTAACATCGAACAAAACGAACGATGCTTTCTTTTAGGTGTTAATTCGGAATACGATAATTACTTCACATTGTATAGTATATCATTCATGATCATAATATGTCACCATAACGATAACGTATCATTTACTAATTGTTATGATGACATGAAAATATCAAGATTATCACTCATGAGCGTGACACGTTGCCATGACAACGGCTTGTCATCGTATATATCACTCATGATCATGATATGTCACCATAACGATAACGTATCATTTACCAATTGTTATGATGACATGAAAATACCAAGATTATCACTCATGAGAATGACACGTTGCTATGACAACGGCTTGTCATCGTATATATCACTCATGATCATGATATGTTACCATAACGATAATGTGTCATTTACGAATTGTTATGATGACATGAAAATACCAAGATTATCATTCATGAGCATGAAACGTTGCCATGACAACGGCTTGTCATCGTATATATCACTCATAATCATGATATGTTACCATAACAATGACCTGCCATCTATGACATGTTATCATGACATGAAAATATCAAGATTATCACTCATGAGAATGACAGGTCTCCACGATGACGATTTTCGATTCTGTATGCCATAACCAAGCATGAAAATTTCAAAAATTTTAATCACGGACAAGAAAATACTAAAACGTAATCCCTTTTCGCATATTCTTTCGAAAATAACCCCCTTTCCTCTTTTCATTCGACCACTTTACCGTCTCACGTCGTCGGTTTCTCTTTCAATGTTTTTTCCTAATTTTGATTTCACCGAGAAAGAGGGTAAACGGTTTTTTCAACGTGCCCAGTTACCGAAATCTTTCAAGTGTAAAAGTGCCTCCTCTTCAACAAAAAAAAAGATTATACGTATTGCGTTGTTCCAACAATGGTAAATAATAAATACCCCGGAACCGTTAAACAAAATTTACCATCTATCCACTACACCTCAACACCTCTACACCTTTAGCTTTCCGACGTAGTCCTTTACAAAATTCATCGAGTAAATACAAAACCTCGGATATAATTTGTCGTAGAATTAATCGTTAATTTATTAACAATTAAAATTTTTCAAGACGTTGAAAGTAACAAGAAAAAATTTTTAAATGAATTTCGCGTTAATTTAGCGCGTAAAGATAATCGGGAAAGACTAATAAATATCTCTCTTGTTTAAAGAGATGTATTTTAAAGTGACGTTTACACCAAACTAAAAAATTAAACGCTTGTTTTCGGTGCAACGGCTCATTAATAACAAAAATATGTTTCTGTTTTGACTTCGCTACGTATAAACATGGCTTCCATGCAGACATATTTTAAGATGTTTATAAAAATACAACGGCTATTCATCACGGCCGTTTATTTGCCGTATTTTCTTAATTTATGACATTCAGTACTAATTTTATAATAATTAACACGAATAAGGCAGTACCGTATCATGGATAAGATAGGAATACGGTTAAAGAGACAATTACGCTCTAATATATTATCTAATTTTCTCCTTTGGTACCAGAACAACAACCAAATGAGACTTAACGAGTAAACGCAGCCAAAATTGAGAGGAAATTCGATTATACGTGCTTTTTTATAGCTTCATAGCACATGTACAACGATTAAGATTTCTTTTTACATTGAAAACCTTTCGTAAATTCGGCAAACATCGTACCCAGCCGGCCGTGTAAACCATTACACACTAAATATAGGGATTTTAAAAAGAAAAAAAAAATTACGACGACGCGACGTACCCATATGATGGAAAATATCAAATTCAAAGATGAATTTCGATAGTAAAACCATTTAGGTACTTATGAGGGTGATACACCGTAACATTTATTGTAAAAGGCGAAGATCAAATCATACATGTTGTACAAAAGATATTAATTTGACGAATAATACAATAGTTTACCTGTTATAATCCAGTTTTTGTTTTTGTTTTCACTTTTTTTCGACTGGGTTAAACTATAAGAACCGGTTCAATAGGCTGAAAAGTAATTTGTAATGGTTTATTAGCGATTAGGATACTTTATAAGATAACAAAAGATATCTTCTTTGTTTATTGGATTTTTGGGTATCGACGGCAGCAGAACAGCAGACATACGTATAAATATAATATATATTACAACAATAGAAATTCTCAGGCAGAGATGAAACCTAGCTAGGTCTATTGGTAGCACCGCACAGCGGGTTGCTTCACTCAAAAACACTTTAAATTAACATTACTAAACACCAAAAGTGTTTAATTAACAGCCGCACAGACAAATAGTCTGTTTAGATCCCTCGCAGCTAAATTCATCATCTAGTTGAGCCATTGTTGTTATGAATTTTGATTGTAATTTCTTTCATCTTATGCTTTGATTGGCTAATTAATGACTATACGTACCAAGACTAATCTCGATTTAGCCTTTAACTATGTATATGTCTTCAAGTCAAGGGTATAATGTTAAAAACATCATTACATTTCAATTATCAATTGTGCATATGCCAATCTGATTTTATTACCATTTTATTTACGCACTCCTTTTCATTACGAAATAACCAACATTTTGTTACATTCGTTATTTTAGCTATTCGCGAAGAAATATGATTAAATTAACGGACCGTAAATCGTAGATCGTTTTTTCGACAGTTTTCATTCCAGTGAGAGTACAAATTTGTAGAAAAAGATTTAATCTTATAAATCAGTTTCTGTCGGTTCAAGTATAAAAAGTAGTACTACAATTCGAGAACGGGCATGTAAAATTTACCCATATAAACCTACATCGATGAAGCCACCACTTTATTAGGGCATTTTTCCTCTTTGAAGGACATCAGCAGTAGCGCAACCAGAAATTTTCTACAGAAAAGGCTAGAATTTCCTTATGACTTACAGGCCCAACCAGAAGGGGGAAGGTTTTCCTCCGGCCCGGATTTTTTTTTAGGGGATCACATGCGTTTTAAGCCTTTGTAAAAAATAATGGGCCATTTTAAGGGAAGAGAAATCCATATAATTTTTTCCCGGGGTCCGAAATTTCTCTGCACGGCTCTAATGACTGAGTATTTATTTTTCTTTAAAAAATTGAAATTAGAAGATGACAGATTGCCCGAGCGAAGTGAGACGGGAAATTTTTTATACATTCGTCATAAAAATATGAAGTTTTCATCATTTTTGAGAAGGTTTTTACTATAAAATTTTCTTTTTGGGGGTGCATTAGCCTACCGGCCTCCTTGATTGCGCCACTGGACATCAGAGTATACCTATTAAAATCACTTTTCACGAGTTTTTATTTAAAAAAAAAAAAACGTTTTGTTGATAAGAATTTAAATGAAAGTAATAGAATCATCGAAGATTTCCCAAATTTTTCGTTTAATTTAAAAATGAATTAACAAAAAAATAGATAAATGTTGTACAACAAAATTCAGGTTTCTTCATCTGGTTTCTTCTTGCGCTTAAATTTCAGTCCGCTTCCAAATTCCGATGTATCAATTTTACTCGTTGATTTCCTCTTGAAAGGATTTTCTTTATTGAACGAAAGCTTATTGGGACGCTCTGTATTCCTCATTTGCCTATAAGAAAATCAAATAAAAATTACAAACTTTACGAATAACGTTTCATCGCAATCAAATACACGTTGAAATTTACAAATACGAGGGGGCCTTTGGCGGCACAAAGCCGGGCCATTTTACCTGTTGAAACAACGCCGCAACGAACAAAGTATTTCCTACCGATACAAGACCGCCCTGCGATTGACCATTAACAAAGTGTTGCGGCTATCGGCAAATATCTAAGATAAAGGTTTCGCGCATCAACTAAAACGATTTGGTCAGCAACGATGATTAGACTTAATTACAAAGGGAGAAAATTGCCCTATACTAAAATGATCCTACGACCAATGTTCCGGCCTAGTTATTACTTTACAATTAATGACGTTGAATTTATTTTACCACAAAGTAATATCATTTGGGGAACCAAGGTCAGACTTTTGTCTGTTCAGCACGTCGTTTTCGATTCTTTTCAATTGTGCGCGCACGCAATTCAACGTGTAAAATTAGTATAATTTCCGAGCGAAGATTTCTACACACAATGTGATCAATGGTGATTCGTTTCAAGTAGCGAAATACGATTTATTGCGAAGATTCAACTTCGTAATATAACGTTTGTTTAATCAACGAATCATTTTATACGAATATAGGTAATTAGGTGATAGGTGATGGATATAATGTAGCGCATTTGTAATGGCAAAAATTAAGGAACATGTCATTCGCAGTGGAAATCAAGTGTCTGTCCATGCTTCTGCATAGATTCAAATTTATATAAATTAAAATCCTCCAGTGTACCAAATTTATTACAAAATGTTAATCATGATCGACAATAGCCCAACGTGATGCTTCTAATTTTCACGTATCTTGTGTAAACACGGCAATCATCAGTTTACACACTTTCATCTTTGGGCTACAGGAATCGCCTCGCGACTTAAACTTGATTTGTATTGTCATTTTACGGGTTAAATTGACCAAAGTGGCCTCTCACCGGTTGACGGTCATTTATGCGCTTCGCAGGTATTTTGCGTAACGAAAGAAATTTACGAAAAATTGAAATAGGTCAAAACTATTTACATATTATTTTATCCCGGTATCCTTGGGTGTTTTTTTTCTCTTTTTCAACGTTATTAGCGCCCGTTTCGCCAAGTCAATTTATTAAAACATGATTCGGGTTTTTCGCGTTTATAATACGGATCATTTATTATGATTACATTTATCATTAAGTGAATTATTATTTCGATTATTATCATTGTCGTTATCACGGCTCCAAACTCGAGTACAATGTTTCTCAACCATTTCCAGATGGAAAACTTCATTGGTATACTCGATGATACATTGTATCCTTACAACACCGTTCAAGTTGGTAATTAAAATTAATAACTTATTGGAATGATAAAATCAAATATTTATTTCCACGTAGGTTTGATTTGCACACATATAACGAAGTACTTTCATGCTCACGAATAAATTACACGCAACGTTGTACATCAGAATCATGATAGCACCCTGCTAACAATTAGTTCTATAACTTTCAAAGGATTCGGTTAAAATTAACGTTTTAATTGACAAAGACGCGGTATTTCCTCAATCAACGACCCGATTGCTTTTCCGGCCGTATTTAGAGTAATTTTTCATCGCAGAACATTGAGAAACCCTACGTTTGGACAACGAGAAAAAAACAACAAAATTATCGTGGCATATTAGCGAGTTGCGCCGTGAAGAATGAATCAAATCGGTAATTACGCCCTCTGACAAATCACGGTAAGCTTGTAATCGTGGTAAAATGTTATTTATCCTTCATAAACGATTGCTTATTACACACTTCTCAATACATTTTATCAAAAGAATTGATTTAATTTACATTTGACAAATTACAGTCGAAGAACATCGTACTCATAAACACGGTGTAAAATTGATTTTCTAATATGAAAATATTGGTCGATTTGAATAAATATTTTTCAATTTAAAATTACTAAATAAAGTAGCGTAATACGAAAAAATCATCATTTTGCAAAAAAAATTGAATTTACATGGTAAATAAACAACGCGTTACGATAGTATTTAAAAAAAAAGTGTTTGTCATAAGAAAATGTACTGAATGTATCGGAGCCTTTGCACGAATGAACATAGGTAGGCATAGGCAACCCAATACACAAGATAATACGATGTACCATTTTACCTTCCAGTTTACTTTTACAACCACTGGATCACAACCTAAACCATTCTTGAAATATTACAACTATCTATTGCTATCGAATAGGAAAATAAAATCCAAGGTATCTAACGGATTTTTTTTGAAATCACTACTTTTTAACCAAATTTTCAAAAACCTCTCAACTTCACCACCCCCTTACCCCTCAATGAGATCAAATTTCAAATTAGAAAAAATCTGGAATAATAAAAAAACAAACGCATTTGCTTATTCAAAAAATGTATACAGGGTGTTCCGGGGTAGAGGTAAGGCCTCCAGTCTATACTATATGCATGTTTGCCTAACCTCCAGACCGCAGGGGCAGCGATATAATCTTTAAACATTTTTTTTTTTCATTTTTATCAACAGATTTTGAATAATAATACCGCAATTACTAAAATAGATAGAAATATGCGGTTTGTTCTGGGAGAAAGAAAATTTCATCTGAATTATTCTAGTGAGAATGATTTTTGTGCTAGGTTAATATTCAAGGATGTAAAAGGTTAAAAAATAAAACGCGTTTCAAATTGTGAAATTTTTATCATTTTTATTGAATTATTCAAAATTTTCTTCTCATAACATATGTGACGTGGTCCGAAGAAAGGGCAGTAGTGTCCGAAAACGTAGTTTCGAGAAAAACGCGTTTAGAGTTTGACTATGAATTTTTAGCATGAATTTAATTTTAAAAAAATACGTTAAAAGAAGCATTATTATGCAAAAAATGGAAAAAAAATTTTTTTTGATGATTTTGTGAAATTTTTTGTAATTTTTTTGGGTTTTTAGGGCATAAATAAATTTTTTTCGAATTTTTAACTCATTCCATCGTTTTTTCCATACTTCAAAATACCAAAATCCACTCTTAACTCAAAACCGGTTTTTTCGAACACTACTGCCCTTTCTTCAGACCGCGTCACATATGACTTTAATATGTGTTTTTAAGAGGGAAAAGTTTGCTCTTTCCAATGCCGCAAACCTCATCTTTTTATCTTAATTAGATCAAAAGTTATAAAAATTAAAATTTCTAAAACTTTTCAAAATTATGTAAATTTTTGCAATTTTTAATTTTTGAACGACCATAATTTTTTAACTATGTGAGATAGAGAGGTGAGGTTTGTGGCATTGAACAGGACGGTCTTCCCCCCTCCAGAAACACTTGTCAAAATGATCGGCATAAGAAGATATTTTTATAAAAATTACGAATTGATGAAAAACTTCACTCATGACCAATCGCCCTGATTGCTAATTCATGAAAAATTGCCAATATTTTATCAAAAATGAACAATTTTTACGTAATTTAAAAAAAAATTTGGTATCTTCGGATTTTTTCATTTTAGCGTAAATTTTTAACAAAATTCACTATTTTTTCACTGCTTTCATATTTTGTTTTTAAAATCACTACATCTTCACTGCTTTCGCTACCTATTAGATACCATGAAATTATTTTTTTCAGTTTACTCTGTATATTACGTGAATTTTGAAAATTGCTACTTCGAAATGGGATTGAAAACTCGCAGAATGCTGAAAATTAGTTTCACGCGCGCTCAAGCAACGTCGATAATTTTAATAATTCAAAGATCTTTCATGTACCGTAACCAAAGAAAAATTACGCCGAGAAAATCCACGTCGGACGTTCCCAATAAGGACAATTTTCCACTTGGTATACATGTGTATGTGTAGCGATTAGTATGTATGAAAATCTATAAAACTCCATTTAATTTCCACACAATGACGAAC
Organism: Maconellicoccus hirsutus; assembly: GCA_003261595.1. Lineage (NCBI taxonomy): Eukaryota > Metazoa > Arthropoda > Insecta > Hemiptera > Pseudococcidae > Maconellicoccus > Maconellicoccus hirsutus. The sequence continues at coordinate 11,546 of QBDW01006058.1, read as the reverse complement.
GCGTAAGCGCGTCAAAATCGTAGTAGAAAAGACGCGAAACTAGCCCAAGGGGAGGTCGTCTCCACTTCGATTATAAAACTATAACAAACGCTTTTATCATTATTTATTAATAAAAATTATTCTCCATTGTACGCAATGAATTCGATTCGTTTTTGTTACGCGTTTTGTTTTTGTCTTATACATATCTCGCAAGTACAATAGAGATGATAGTTATTGGCTGTATTGAACAATGCCGACGATAACAGCTTCTTGCCGGGAAGCTTCGCGTCCTTGTCGCGGTTATTACGATAGGAAATAAATTATCCAAAGGTATCTATACGCGTTTTAATAACCGATGTCGGGTTCTTTTTACAAATCTTCGATACATTATGCATATGTGTACGACCGATGATGCATGAAAAAGCGAAAAATTTCGCTAAAAAATGAATTTCGTGTTTCTTCGGAGCACAGACGACGATACAAAGTAATCACGATTGGTAAACACGATTTCCTTTCACGAAGGTAATCTGCCTAAAGGCAGAAGTGTTATGATCGGCGCTTCGTTCTAATCCCCCTGATTCATTTTTCATTAACCAAGCTTAAAAGAAGAAGTTAACATTTCGCCAGCTACCTGGATACTCTTTTAGTAAGACAATCATTATCGCTCTGCACGGGGCACAGCACCGAGGCGCCCACCATTACATTGACCGTGAGAACTGATTCGCGCTTATTGTATTCCTATATACGTATGTATTTCGCCGGCAACCACGCGGCATAATCTCGCCGTTTAATTACCTAACACGGCGATGCCATCAGAAAAACTACAAAACAGCTTCAATCAAAGTCGAAATGTTTTAATTTCGGTGATTGATTATCCAATCGTCTGGGAGACACGAACGTCGAGATGAAAAAGTAATTTTTTAATTACCACAGCGTAAAATGCCGACATTTCGATAGTCGATGTACTACGACTACACGCGAAGCGAAACGTTGAAAAAAAATCGTTTATTCGCGAAAAGAAGCGTATACGCGAATCAGGATGTACGCGTGGATCATTATTTGACATACCAGCACATGTGTGCTATTCAATGGCAATTATGTAAAGCACAATGTTATTCTAATGGTCACATATTTCGGCGACATGCGCACATATCAAATACTCAATAAGCCTATAATGCGATTCGCTTTCACACCAATCACCACAAAAATATATTATAACTTCCTTTTTAATTTCAACTTAAACCATAATTTATAAATAAACGGTACCTGTGGACTTGAATAAATAATACGCACGCGCATTCCCTATCTATACATTATCGAAAGTACAAACGCATATATTCTATTCGCTTCAATCATATCAAATTATTGGTATATTATCTAAAATTTCACTCGCATTATCAAATAACGCGTATAAACTCGCAACTACCTGTAACTAGACCATAATGACTTAATAGATGTATTCGCGGTACTCATTTACATGTTGAAGGTACGAATATTCAATCACTATAGCCCGTTTTGGATAACGTTCCCAATAAACGACGCATGCGATATAAAAATTTCTTCAAAGGATTAATACGTACATCAGATCAAACCACAGATATAAAAGGTTAAGGATGTGATTATTTGTAAAAACCCCTCTCATTGACACTTCACATACAATTTCGGAAAATATATATAATGTATCTAGACTGTTGAGATATTTTAAATTAATAACATGAATATTGCGTAAATTGGATTTGAACACTGAAACTTTAATTATGAATAAAACCGAATGAATATAAAATTTTCAAAAAATCTCATCAGTCAATATTGAAGATTGCTATTAACAATGGAAATGAAAAAAGAAATTGAGAAAAAAATTGAAAATTTACGGAGATATTTTGGGAAAACTTTATGACAGGAGCGGGTCGCAGTACATACGGACGTTCATTATAGTTCATCTGACACACGTTAACAAAGGATGAACGGTCAATATTCATGAACAGTAATAATCAGTCGATGCAGGGCGTACCCTTAAAATTCATTCATGGTCAACATTAAAGACATTGAAATTTTAAAATCAACACATTCGGTAAAAAATTTCTTAGAAAATTTCAAGTTATGAATTAAAATTAAAATAGACGATATACCAAAATTCTTTTAACTTTTTTTTGACTTTTTCTCAAAACTTGCAGTTCTAATAAATGCAGAAGAATAGATACAAAGTCACTTCGCGACCAAGCTTACGGATCGCGTTCCGTTCGTGGTTTCAAATTACAACGCAAACGGTAGCGCGACACGTAAACGTGAAAGAACCGTTAGTACACCGTGGAGTATATTGATGCTCGCGCGACAACATCCACGTGCTCGAATTCAATATTATTACTCAAATAATTTTTTTTTTACTTTTTTAGTTTAACCTGCTGTGTACTGCTGCCTAGGCTCGGAGAGATTTAGGAATGTTTTTAGTATACATCCTTTGCAGAATTTTTGCACAAAATATCAATTTCATTACTATTCATCGACTTTGAAATATTTTTCAAGGTTTTAATTACATTTGTACACTCTGGTGGGAAATTTTTTTTCAATGTAAAAAGATACCTGAATTTCGAATAAAAAAAAGAAATTACCTGCATATGCACAAATGCAATTAAGAAGTGTAATCAAGTTGACACGAAAATAATTGGCGTAATTTAATCACCATTTTTGTACTTTGTGGTTTAAAAACTAATAACTAAGTCGCCAAAATAACTATTTAAGGTGAAATTGAAAATGCGATGAAAACGTTTTTTAAATGACTGTGATCATACCGGAGACTTTTTTTAAATGGTCTTTTTTCAATTTGACAATTATTTTGAATTTTTTTCAAGATGATCTAGACTCGATGCAATCATAAATAAATAAGAAAAATTAAAAAATTCATGAACATTTGCCCAATTTTTATCATCTTCATTTCAAACAAAAATAAACATAATTAAAAAAGACTCATTAAATCTTAAAGTATCTACGTAGTATGTACTTAGATACTTCATTGAAAAATTCGTTTTCTTTCGAACCAACAACAAAATTGATTTCACATTCGACACATTCGACAATTCATCAGATCGAAAAACGTTCTAGTAATAACACCGAAGGAAAATGCTTTTATTAGCAAACAACCGTATAAACATGGCGTTTAATATAAAATGATCGCGTTTGTATAAATTTTCCAAGGTTATTTCAAGACGTTTCAATAGTTATTTTGAAAGAAAATTGTTACTCGAAAAATAAGCAACTTAGCTACGGACCATTATGGTTAACGTCGTACCGGCGTCATTATTTTGGGAGTGTAAAAAAAATACCCAGGCAATGGGACGGTACTGCGCTGGAGCAATACAATCAGTAAACTAGTGTAATGAACCATAACCTCAGATTATCGTAGTAAACTGATTTCATAATCAAAAATTTTTCAGTCGAATTCAAATTTCTCTTATTTCTACATGGCTTCTATTATTCGGTTCAGCGAAGCTTAATCGACAAATTATTCGAATCGAGTCGCAATTAAGGTACACGATCGCGAAAGCGGTGTTGATTTTATTCGCCTTTACCTGCGCCGCAATTTAAACGATTGCTGATTTATGAGCATTGTAAACTAGCTCGAATAACTTATTTCCAAAAATTATGGTTATCCTATCTACGTGTACAACAAAACAGCAAAAAATCCTGCTCAATTCTATCATACCCTTTTTTAAATAAGAATTATTAAATACACAGAAGAAAATTATCTACATGATTATAAACGTCTATTATAAGGTAAAAGATGTCGCCTGTTGCCAAGGTTTATAAAAGTTGCGCATCGAATTTATAATTGCCGTCAATGATTGGTAGTTATTGTGTTGCGTTAACACCAAACGCTCATAACGAAATCGACCTTCCTGTTTAAAACACATTAATGGCGGGTGGCTTATAAAGATTATTCATTAATATTTTAATTTTATGGACTAGTATCGCGTTATGTCCAGTTTATTAAATTTCGTATTTGGAGCGAATTAAATATTTGAAAAGGAAGTATTATTTCGTTACGTCTTTTAACGCGAAATATATAGGTCTCGGTGCAACCAGAGTAATTTTTTTGGAAAAGCTCAACGGAAATATAATTTGAAATATATAAGTACCAGGACTACCATTATTATAAACGTAAAAAAAAACTCGAATTAATTGATGATTTTTAAATGACATTATTACGTCGATTGATGCGGCTATTTTCAAATGACCATAGGCGGCGCGATTACATCGCTCAGGTAACTAGGCACTAAATGAATCATCTTCTTAATTATATTTTCAACCAATGTGACGATGATGAGTGTCGGCAACGTTTATCTAATGATAAATAAATTGGATAAAATCTTCGTTCCATAAGGGGAAAAATATACGAGCATAGTAATGAAATATTAACGCGTTGTTATTCTTCACCAAGGATTCAGAATCTAGTCCTTGGATGATTAAAAAACGAAAAGAAAAAAAACGTTAAAATGCGTATGTACAGCTACACACTTACACACATATCACCAAAATTTAATCATTGATGACATTTCTACAAGGACACGAACAACGATAAATTCTCCAAATTCAAGAAGTTAGCCGAAGTCAAATCTTTTCACTGTTGAAGCTCTACTGCTTTTATGTATTTTTAATCGTTCTCATTTCACGATATATTTAATAACATATTACATGACTTGTTCCATTTCCAAAGAGAGAAAATTACTTAATGTTCGTACAGAAGGAACTTCTATTACGTTTAATTATCATAAATCTGCATGTTACGTAGCAATACATAAGATTGTTCAACTTTAATACACATTTCACCACCAAATCAAATAACATAATTCGCAAACAAACCTTTTCACTGCATAACGTTTTTTTCCAAGAATGAAAAAAAATGCAAAGTTAATGATGCGACACCGATCTTATGTAAACGCAGCATAATGCATATTTGATGCTAACTGTTCATTACAATTGTACGTTTAAAAAACAAATCGATTTAAGTGAATCAACAAATACAACCTACCACCTGAAAAATTTTACTTTCCATTACGGAACATTATCTACGGTGATTTTCGAATGCAATTGTCCTTATCATCAAAAGTGACAATGGAGTACATTGGTTGAATCTCGTAAAATTAACTCATTGATTTTCATTCACAAAGCCAGATTGATTTGCGATCTTCGTGTTTACACCATCGTAACGTTCACGTTGGTGAATCGAAAGAAAGGTTTCCCGAGTTTTCGAATACGTAAATAATTTTTAAAGCAAACGTTTACATAATGTCGTTGATCAAAACAACCGTAAAATCGACCGTTCATGAATTAAGACTTACTTGAAGTTCTTCGGCTTTCCTATACCGCTGATTTCTTTTGGTGGGTTTTTCAACGCAAAGCTTTTCGCATAATGTCCCAGATGAAGCTCTTTAAAGCTAAATACATGACGCATTTCTTTCGGATATGAGGCATAAAAGCGAGCCCATGACACGTACGCTGTGAAATCAAGGATTTACTTGTATCAGTTACAAAACACCATAGGTTTGTTGTCAACCTTTAATTACCGCGACAAATCATCGGTATAAAACAAACTGATTTTGAATTCGATACAAAGAAAAAGTGATTAATCTGTATTTCCCGTTTCACTGTTATAAATCACCATTTCCAGGCTATGTAAAAACATTTTAAATAAATTCAATATATGTAACCCCATTAATACGCGTTACGTTGGAAATAAGTTAAATAGGATACATGTAACTGTATCAAGCAGTTCCATAAACTCAAACGACAGGATATGAATTGGCGTTTTTATCGTCCGTACGAAATATTTTCAAATTTACAATAAAGCGTGTTATTACGAAAAATCGCGCATGATTTGGTGATAGGGAAAATAACAGATAAATCGAATTTCGTTGTGTTCAACGAACAGTCAACGATTTCATATACCAAAATTAAAACGTAAATTCAAATTTTTGGCGTACATATATCAAAAATCAAAAAACAAACAAACCTTCACAACCAGAAATAAGAAGTGGTTCTTGATCTTCAACAGCTGTTTCAAATCTCACTTGAAGAGTAGTTGCAGCTGATTCCATGGTTTTAATTTGAGAATCCTAATTTCAAAAACAAAAATACAGTGTCAATTAAAATTCAGCTCGTGATTCGATAATACTTCGAGAAAAAATTGAAAGCACGTACACCCGCAAAATTTAAATTCGCCAAATTTTGTAAATACGTTTCCATTTTTTCTTCTGTGATTCTGAAAAAAAATATATTCAATTTAAAACGATCATACTGATACGTAAAAAACAGATTAGCACACGTACTTCACTCGATGATCTTGTAACATGGAAATGAAATTAATTTCATGAGGAGCTAAGAATATCGTAGAATGCCCGATAGAACCAACCCTCGCAGTTCGACCAACGCGATGAACGTAGTCACTTGCTGCTATTGGAGCATTATACTGAACAATCCAATCAACTTGTGGTAAATCTAAACCTCTAGCAGCAACATCCTAAATACAAACGAAAAAATTTCAAACTACTATATAATACATTGTAATAATCAGAAGAAACGTCTCATTTGAATTCAACGTACGGAACATAACAAAACACCATTTTCATAAGATCTAAACGATTGAAACACTTCTGTTCTTTCAACTTGGGTCATTTTTCCATGTAACTTGTAGAAATTTATATTGGGCAGAACAGTGGAAAACAGTTCAGTGTGATAATCAACCATTGATTGAGTACCCATGAATACTAAAACTTTTCCTTCATCAGTGGATTCCTGAAGAAAATATAAATTATTTGGATTCACCATGACAACAATACTTTCAAATGTTTCACTTACAGAGCATTTGTCTAATAAAATGGATGCTAGTGTTACTAATCTCAATTTAGGTGGTACTACAATGTAATGTTGAGATAATGAATCTGGTATAACCAATGCAGCGTTATTAATTTCTTCCAAGTCCGTGTTAGTGATATCGACAAGTACTGGATTACGTAAAGACAAACTAGCTAGTCTTTCAACCTCTTTGGTAAGAGTCGCAGACAACAAAACTGTTTTTCGTTGCTGCTCTACTTGTCCATCTAAAATCTCGAGTAAGCTGTAAAACACTGGAAGTTTAGTGCACTACAATTCACGAAATTAAAGAAATTGAGCAAAATGTACCTAGTAACGTCCTTTTCGTAACCTAATTCTAATAATCGATCAGCTTCGTCAATCACGAGCCATTGTAAATATTGAAATGAAACACATTTTGTATTTCTAGCATGATCAAGAAGTCTTCCAGGTGTTCCAATCAAAATAGTAATACCTTTCCGAAGTCTTGCTTTTTCAGATTTTCGTTTCTCACCACCAATTAGCAGTCCAGGGACAAGCCAAGTGAAAGGCTGTTAAAAAGTAAGAAGTACATCGACGTGATTATACTCTTCATAAGAATACTTCAAATTGAAATGCTAAAAAAACCAACCTTGACCAGTTTCACAAACCATTCATAAGTTTGAATAGCTAACTCACGAGTAGGAAGAACAATCATCACTTTCATACCATCTTTTCTTGATAATTTTGGCCGAATATTATGCAATTCCTCAATTATAGGAATAGAATAAGCTAAAGTTTTTCCGCTACCAGTTTGAGATCGAATTAAAGCGTCATGACCAGATTGCAACACAGGAATTGTATGATCTTGAATTGCTGTTAGTTTAGTTACTCCTAAAGATTGTTCTAGATTTGCAATCTATAAAACGATTATTTGAAAATAATAAATCAAATTTCACGAGTCGTGAAAATAAAATGACACATAAAACGGTTACCATATGCGGATGCAATTCATTGCAATCCCGAAATGTCTTTTCAGAAAATAAAGGCTCTTTAACAGGTTCAACATCATGTCTAACATTGAACGTAGGAAAATCTGGATTTCTTCTGAATAAAGAAGGTTTAAATGATTTACTTTCAGAGTCTGATTTCGACTTCGTAACTTCGTGTTTGCTTTTCAAAGAACCACGATATTTCTAGAAAATCATTGATTAAAATAAAAAAAAGGAATCTCGCAGACACCAATAAACTTGGAATAAATCTGACAAATCTTACTTCAGCAGAATACTCTCGTTCATAACTTTTTGTGATCGAATCTGTTAGACCACTATCAAATTCTGAAACAAGCATTTTTAAAATCAAACACAATTATTGTCGTTAGCAAATCATTTTCCATCAAAAATCGATCAATGTGTTTCAATTCAAAGACAATCAGTGGAAATTGAATTTTAAGAAAACAATTGTCAACGAACTGATGAAATAAAATTTTTTAAATCAAATAATCAGTAATTTTAATGGAAATTCACATGTTTACAAGACATGTGCGAAAATTTTCACATTTTTGAAAAGATAAGAGATATCTAGACTCTAGAGCACAGTCAACGTCTATTAACTAAAGAGGTTAAACAGAACTCAAGTGTAGGTAAAAATTTTTGAATCGTCCATCAACTGAAATGACGTCACTGGAGGAAGCGCAAAAAAGTAGGTAAATGATTCAACACGCGTTTGAATGGGGAAGAATAGAGCGTATTTACAAATTATTTTTTTTTTACAAAAACGAAGGGTTGTAGGAAATTTTTTGTAAGGACTAATAATTTAGAGCATGAAAAATTCTATAAATTGAAATCAAAAAATAATTTTTTCTTCCAAAATTCAAAATTTTATTTAATTTAAAAGATCCAAATTCGAATTTTACAAGAAGGAATATGCATATTGTGGTATTTTTCAATGGTTTTGAAATGATTTGAGGGTGAAACTTTTGAAACAAAAGTTGTTGGAAATTTTGTGACGAGTTTTTTCTATAACGAACATTTTTTTTTAGTTACCAGTTTTCGTTGTAATTTTATCATATTGTCAATTTTGCAAACGAAATTCCACTCTTAGGGCATTTTTTTGAAGCTTAAGATTGTTTGAGAGAAGAACTTGATAAACACTTTTTATAATAAACATTTTTTTCATATCTCATTACATTTCGCCATAATTGTACTATATTATTATCAGCATCGCAAACAAAATTACGCAATCGGGGCATTTTTGTGAGTTTTGGGACGACTTTTTTTATTATGAAGATTTTTTTAAAATCCCATTATATTTCTTTTAATTTTTTTGTAACGTCAGAGTAATTAAAAATACCAAATGATAATGATAATACAATAAATATCAAAATTATTACAAAATTTGAACAATCCGCAAAAATTATACCCGCAAGCTGCAAAAAACATTTACTATCCAATTTCTAAATAAACAATCTTTGTTCTAAAATTTTTTTTTCAAGTCATTCTAGTAGCAAACAGATTGAAAAAAAAAAACTCAAAAACTGAAAAATGCCCTGATAGCGTAATTTTATCTGCGATTCTGACAATATGGTAAAATTAAGGCAAAATTTAATGACATACGAAAAAAATGCTGTTTTGAGCTTCACAAAAGCGCTCCAAGAGTGGAATTTTGTTTGCAAAATTGACTTTATGATAAAATTATAACGAAAACTGAAACTGATGATACAAAAAAAATGTTCGTTATACCTAAAAAAAACTCGTCACAAAATTTCCAACAACTTTTGTTTCAAAAGTTTCACCCTCAAATCATTTCAAAACCATTAAAAAATACCACAACATGCATATTCCTTCTTGTAAAATTCGAATTTGGATCTTTTAAATTAAATAAAATTTTGAATTTTGGAAGAAAAAATTATTTTTTGATTTCATCTTATAGAATTTTTTATGCTCTAAAATATTAGTCCTTACAAAAAATTTTCTACAACCCTTCGTTATGGAAAAAAAAATAATTTGTATAGACGCTCCATTTAAATGTGGTGTTGACTTCCTCCAGTGACGTCACGCGCCTTGGTGCGGTAAAGAGGAAACGGACCCCAGCATTTTACGCAAGACCGGCTTTCTGTTTAAGGCTATTCTTTACCATTTCGCCATGTGGGAGCGAAATGCTATGTCCCGAGCAGCTCCCTATGACCGCCTTTGACTTGGTTCATTTTGATTTTTGAATCATCACGGTATTGATATGATTGATGATAATTGAAAGAACGAATTTGTACATAACTGAATAATGCGCACTCTATAAATTTTATTGTAGTACCAAAACTGTCCAGCGACCATCTTGAAATATACCCCCGCGAACTCCCGTTTCTCTAAACTTAGTTACCACTTTTTTCCATGGGTAATGAAAATTTTTCAATTTTCTTTTCGTGAATCTTTTTCTTACAACTATTTTAACACCACTACGGGCCAGATTTTCAATTTTCGTCTTAGGAGCCGAGATATCAACACTTAAATTTTTCTCACTAAATTGCGTTTTTTTCGTTTTGTAATCAATTAATCAAAAAAAGCTCTCCGTACAGTTCCTCCCGAGTGGATTTCCTTTAAATTAAATCAAACCGCAGTCAAATCCGTTCAGTAGTTTTCGAAAAAAGTGGTAACTAAGTGACCCCCTTTTTTCAGAAAAATCTTACTAATAAGAATGGTAAAGAATAGCCTTAACCTCTTCAGTTAATAGACGTTGGCGCCAAATACCAAGTTTGAATTCACGAACGTATGCGTGAGTGTCCGAAACCACCCGAGCACCCAAAATATCGTTACAGTTTAACGATAAGTGATTTGCACCTCTGGGAGGCGTTCTGTCTGATGCCCCAAATTGAAATTTGTACTACCTTGTATAAATTTTGATTTCGTTGTCTTTCGTTATCAGTTGTCTGCAGCATCTTGTTCTCCGTTTTTGACGTCCGTATTTACGCTTTTTTTTTCTGTCTAGTTTAGGTTTCTTCCATTCATTTCGTCCTTGATGTTTTGTTGATTTCTTCTATACCAACGTACGAATCTATTATCGACCCGGATGGACCGCGTCTCCCCGTGCCGATGGGTCACCGGCCCTCGGTATCTCGCCGCCGCCTCCTGCATTACACTCTCAGTGGCGAAGTCAATGGCTGGAAAGTCCATTCTTACAAATTTCTCATAGTATGTATTTATAAGTTTCATAGTCTCCATGAACCTCGGATGTTCTGTCTGTTCTTTCACCGGCATCTTCCATATTCTAATGTGGTTTGTGCCCTGTTGGTGCAGCTGACTTATTATTCTTTTTATGTTCTTTATCGTTTCAGTGTCGCTCTCAGATGCCTGCGCGAAGTTCCAACCGATGGACAGCTCCACGTGGGAGTGTAAGTACTGTCTTTGAATCATTGCGCTCGGTGATCCAGGGGTATGTCTTTCGCCAATCTGTGTATGCCGTGGCATCTGCCTCTTCATCTCGTACAGGGCATCATGAAGCACCGCTGTCAGCGGAGACTCTCCTATCATTGGTAGTGTGCTCGGTAAAATCCGTTGGGGGTGATTTGCCATGGAAAGCTTCTATCGCAAGGTAAGTCGTGGTATTGCTCTCTGATGACCTCCTCCGGTATGACGATTTCTATTTGCCGTGTTCTACCTATTTCTACCTTTTCCATCTCCTCGGCGTGCCCTTAAACATGTTGTGAGATGCGCACTTTGTGCGGTTAGTTTTCTCGTTATAGGTAGGGA
>QBDW01006057.1:0-23703 GCA_003261595.1 Maconellicoccus hirsutus | reverse complement strand
GATAATTCGATTTTGATGTTGCGATGTCGATAATTCGATATTGATGTTTTGATGTCGATAGTTCAATTTAAATATTTTGACGTCGATAATTCGATTTTAATATTTCGATATCGACAATTCGATTTCGATATTTCGATGTCGATAATTTGATTTTGATATTTCGATGTAAACTATTCGATTTCAATATTTTGGTTTTGGTAATTCGATTTTAATATTTCGATTTTTACAATTTAATTTCGATATTTTGATGTTGGTAATTCGATTTTAATGTTTAGATTTTTACAATTGGATTTCAATATTTTAATATCGATAATTCGATTTTGATATTGTGATGTTGACAATTCGATTTTGACGTTTTGATGTTGATAATTCGATTTTGACGTATTGATGTTGATAATTCGATTTTGACATTTCGGTATCAACAATTCAATTTTGATGTCTTTGATGTTGATAATTTGATTTCAGTATTTCCATTTCAAAGTTTCGACTTTGAGGATTCCAACTTCGAGTTTTCGATTTGAATATTCAGTGCTTCAGTTTCGATATTTCAAGTTGGAGGATTTTAGTCACTTCATGTTTATATAAAAAACCTTGTTACTGTAATTAATAAGATAAATTTAAAAAATTTTCTTCAAAATAAAAAGTAGATAATAAAATGAAAAAAATGAATTAAATCAGTTCTTGAGATGATGGAATACTTTTTCTAATTGAAGCAGAAACTTGAAAAATAAGTATAATTTTTTTTTAAAGATATTAAGTAAAATGAGACCATCAAGGCCATATAACAAGAGTTGCAAAAAAGGCATGAAAATTAAGTTATAAAACTATTTCGATGAAGTCATGACAAGATAATTAAGAGAAGTAGAGGTAATACCATTTGAACATGATAACAATCAAGGTCAACGTATCACAGCAGCCACCTCAGGCTTGGAAAGCATCAGTTGTGAATATATCATCGAAAATATCAACTTAGAATTGCTAAAAATGCACCGAAAAAATTCATGTTCCACGCAAAGGTCACCGAGATCACGAATAAAGGTCATTGTTAAAATTTACGAAAACCGAATTCGCATTATTGGAGAAATCCAGGAAACCATATGTTGACATGAATTAAGCATGGAAAATTTTTTTTAAAATTACAATAATTTCACCGCAAGTTCATCAAGGTCACCAAACAGACACCCGAAAGCACAATTAAACGGTTGTAGAAAAATCACACAGCGAAATGGTAAAAATCATCACAAGGGCACGCTTAATAAGGTAAAAGCGCACGATGCTATAATTTGAGAAATTCCTCAAAGAAAGCGTTACCTGAAAACAGAGATGATTTCTCGCAACCAGTCCAAAGTAAAATTACGCCTTCGCTACTTCGCGTATCTCTAATAATGCGCTTGCATTTTCGTGTATATAATTATCGAATTATCATAAAAACAATACGTCGTACGCTGGTAAATTCAATTACAAATATTCTAATTTTGACTGGAAGACGTTCTTATTATCTCGCTAATCGAAAGACGCCGTTCCAAATTTAATTCCGGTTCCGACAATGTTAAGCCTGTGCTCTAATTCGCGATATATCGATTCTGTTCCAGATACACGATGCTCTGGTTGACAATACGTACACCTACGCGAGACACTTGACTCGTATATAAATTTTCATATATAGAGGCGCATCGGGTCGCATGAACTAATCCTAATGAACCAGTTCATCTGGACGTTATTTATGGACGAACACCACGAAAAACAATAAAAACCATGTACCTTGTGTAAGGTTTTTTTCTTTACTTTAAATCGTGGTTATACGGCTGCTCGTTCGTACTGACCAATTAACCCTTACGTCACGAATTCCCTTAGCGAACGTAGACAAGCAGGAGGCTTCACACGCGAGAATATTCTCCTCCTGTATCACTACATACAATGACCCGATACGCGAAACTGCGCTTTGGTATAATGAGCCATTGGACGTCGGGTTAATTAAATTATTCGAAATTAAGATCAACTTTTTCACGATTTTTTCATCTATGAGGAAACGCCGCAAAACCCCGTGGCGTGCCGCGGAATACCAACTCTTTGCCGGTTCAGTTCCCCAGGCAGATGGTACTTGCTGTAAATGAATTGTAATCGCGATGCGTATAGACTCGCGGAGTTATCCAACCAACAGATTACCTTTTGGATTATTAATAACGTCGATCAGCGGCGACGATTCGTGGTTATTGACATTTTTGTTTCATACACCTGACATGACACGATTCTGTTACACTTGAAAAATCAAAACCGCAAAAATACCAACAGTCGTTAATGACGAAATGCGTTTAAACATTTCGTAACGATTCAATTAGACGAACAAAGAAATATTATCGCATGGAGCAGTAACAGTTCGTCGAGATACTTTTTGCGTGAGTTTACCAAAGGTTATTCCGACGGGGTAAGGGGGCGTGATTTGCTGATATTGAAAATGTTGGGTGAGGGGTCAAAGGTCAATCGAGGTGACTTGACCGCAAACCGGATTATTGGAAATGGTGGCCGATATTGTTGATGATTTGTTGAAAATTTTGAGCCATTGAATTTTCCCTTTCCCTTTCTTTTTCTCCTAAAAGCAAAAGAAAATGGCCGAGAATCGCAATTTCCCGAAAAACTACTACAAATTGACCTTTCACCTCCTGAAATAACTGCCCACTCTTATCAAGGTATACCAGAATCATCCTTAAAACCGAACTCGATCACACAAGAAAATTCGCAGATGTAACACTACGTGACTATGATGACGTTGATGTAGTCACATCACTATGATGTCATGACGACACGATGACGTCACTGGAATATTGTGGGCATCTTAATACGACATTGTAGTTATCTCGGTATGACGTTATGATGACGTCACTGCAATATTGTGGAGACCTTGATGCGATATTGTAGTGACCTTGTTATGATGTCGTGATGATACGATGACGTCATTGTGAAATTATAGTGACCTTGATGTGATATTGTAGTGACCTCGCTATAATGCCATGATGACGTCACTGCGATATTGTGGTGGCCTTAATGTGATATTGTAGTGGCTTTGTTGTAAAGTCATGATGACGCGATGACGTCACTGCAAAATTGTAGAGACCTTGATGTAATATTGTAGTGACCTTGTTATGATGTCGTGATGATACGATGACGTCATTGTGAAATTATAGTGACCTTGATGTGATATTGTAGTGACCTCGCTATAATGCCATGATGACGTCACTGCGATATTGTGGTGGCCTTAATGTGATATTGTAGTGGCTTTGTTGTAAAGTCATGATGACGCGATGACGTCACTGCAAAATTGTAGAGACCTTGATGTAATATTGTAGTGACCTTGTTATGATGTCATGATGATACAATGACGTCATTGCTATATCGCGGTGACCCTCTGGTAACCTTTTGCTTTATCTTCGATACTAGTAGATATACGAAATGTATATTCTGTGCCAATTCTCATTTTTTTCTCCTATTTTTCAACATTCTAGTGAAGCTTATAATTTCTCTAAATTATCATATTAAATTTTTAACTATTTTTAAGCAATTATTAATCTTTTTTTCTCAATTTTTATTTCAACTTGTTTCAAAAATTCCAAATTTTTGTACCCAACTTGTATCCATTTAGCTACATTTTCTTATATTATTTCTCCAAAATTTTTTAATAAAATTCACTTTGAGATATCTTTCTGCACCACTTAAAAAGTTCTATAATTTTACCTCGTTTTTTATCATTCTAAAAAATCCTAAAAGTTCTAATATTTTCGTACTGAATTTTTCCACACTCTGCAGAATTAAAAAAATTCCCGTTTTTCTGAAGTAAGTAAATATTTTGTTATTAAGAAAAATAGTTGTGAAATCAATTTATCAAATTTTTAAATGATTGTATCAATTTTTCATAATTTCCTTCATATTTTATATCAAAAATACACTCAAGCATTTTCATATTTTTAAGAACTATCAAAAATTATTAAAATATTATTAAAATTCTCAATAAAATTGAAGTAATTTGTATTCTAGTACTGATTGTTTCCCACTGAAAATTTGTAATATGTAAAACTAAATCGTGTTCGATCTTTCAAAATATAATTATAGTTAAGAAATATGTATCATTAATATTTTCATCTGCGCACACTTCCAATTTTTTCCTGTTTTATGATATTTATTAGAAATGAAGAAGATTCTATGAAATCACCGGCCAGTTTTAAAATTCTTGATGCATCTTCTGGCGTTAAATTTTTAGCCATAAATCGCTGTATTAATTGGCACCTTTAATTTTAAACTACTTATGACGAGAGAAAAGGGATAATATACAGTTCACAACCCAGTCGAAGGTCACTTGTGTTGTGCCCCGTTTACAACAGTATAACTAATCCTCATGAATATTGAGTCTATCTCGCGGTATAATTAAGCTTTAATTGATTTCAAATTATTTACGAGCGTGTATATCTCCATAAGCCATATTATGTGACCCGATCCGTTACATTTTCACTCATTTATCGAAGAGATCATCGACTATTTGTTGCTGTGCGGGTAGTGAAAAATACACGTATGACCAAGTATTATAAACGACGTCGAATTTATCAATTGACCTGTTTATTCATTGGTTGCAAATTTTCTCTTATTTGATTTATTCTCCTCCCTTCATCGTACCAATCAAATACCCAATTTTTCGACTCTGTATCCGAACGAAGCTTCCCATAAAAGATTGATAAATTGTTTTTACTCTCGTTGAAGAGAGAAAAGAGGGATTTATGGTGTATTTAAAATTACACCAAGTGGCATTTTTATTGCTGGAGAAAAATGCGGGTATAGAAATTACCTAAATGGAACTTATTGTCGACTATTGTACTTAAAACACGATTCGATTTATTTGCGTAATTTTAGTCCAGTTATTCGCGATAAAATTATTATTTAACGTTATAATGTAATATTAATTAGGCGGGTATTTCTACGCGACGATCGAGTAACCGTTACTTGCGTCTACGCGGCGTGATTTTCTTGTAAATTTTTCTACGTATTTTCGACGGAAAACAGGAACACGAATGAAAGAAGCGTTTAGTTGATAAAACTCCATTAAACGTTCTTTATGTAACCACGTTCGTATTATGTGAACTTAGCAGATCCTCAGCATTACCGTATTGCTCTGGTATTCTCGTGTTGATGTTTTGTTATAGATACTAAAAATACCTTCTATTATAGACGGTTCCACGAATACGCTCTCCGCTTCACCGGCTTCCATCATTCTTGACATTTTTCCCTATATGCAAAAATGTACCAAAAGGTAACGTATGCGGAGAATGGTATTTTTATGAGAATTTAACGCGGTTTTTTTGCGCGTTCGAGATTTTTAAATGGTCTATTTGGCAGACTATGAGAACACGGGTAATTAACGTCGCGCGTATGAGACGCAATTTCTTGCACGTCGTGATGAGCGAAGGAGTCTGGGGACAGGTATGAGAACCGTAATGACGGAATAGATATTGGGCGAGGCTGAGAAATTGTGGAATGATGTCGCTTGTGAGAGATATTGAAGAATTGAGAGACGAGATTTTCTATTGGATTGGATATATTTTTCATTTTTAGGTGAAATTCAAGATCGTAGCTTCGTTGGGTTAATTTCGAATCGAAAAATAATGGTGGGTCGTATTTGTTTCGATTTCAATCCTTGGTTGACGACCAAATATTTTTCAACGTGTTTGAGAGGTCAATAAGAAGAAAAAACTTCATATGCGATGTATCGAAAAAATCGGTAGTTCTCGCGTAAAAAATATCGAAAAATCGCGAACATAGCCCGTCAAGTCGATACCGGCCACCACGTACCAGCGGGAGATGCACGCGTACGCGCCTTAACCACGTTAGCTTATGCGTTCGCCGAGTTGACACCGGCCACCATGTACTAGCGGGGAATTCATGCTCACGGGCCACAACCACGTTAGCGTACGCGTTCGCCAAGTTGATACTAGCCACTAAGTACTAGCGGAAGGTCTACGCTCGAGGTAACGCGGTTGTGGCGCGTAAGCGTGCATCTCCCGCTAGTATGTGGTGGCTAGTAACAACTTGACGGGCTATGTTTACGATTTTTCAATTTTTTTTATTTTTTACGCCAAAACTATCGATTTTTTCGATAAGTTGCATATGTATTTTTTTCTTTTCATTACTTCCCTTGAACACGTTAAAAAAAATGTTTTAGAAAATACAAGTTAAAAGTGGTTTTTAGGCGTTTTCAGTGCGTGCCCAAGCACCAAAAATTTTGATTTTTGGTTCAATATTACATCAATATGTAATGGGATATTTTTTTAGACTCATCTCTTTTTTGAGGGGGGTGGAACCTCGTTTGAAAATTTTGAAACGCATTTCGGGGTATTTGAGGTGACTGAAAAAATTCGCAAAAAATATATATTACTCGATCAGACAAACCCCACTTATGACCAAAATTTCAAGTCACTCGGTTGGAAATTCGCTAAAATGGACATTTACTAGCGGGGCTTATACCTCCCCCAGGGGTGGTCGGAAGTGGGAGATGTTTCTGAAAATTTTTTTCGTACTTTATCGACTTTTGCCATTGAATCAAAAATTCTCGTTGAAGGGCCATTCACCATAGTAAATGGGCTACGGGGTTACATCCTTTGATGAAAAATAAAAAAAATGGGGGGGATGTAAACTATTACTTCTTTGTTGACTCTAATTAAGAGAATGTAATACGTTGAGAATTTTTGTGTAGAAATGGTCCATCATAAGACTCATTCGATACACTTGATTCATCTACCTTAATTTAAAACCATCGATTCTTCGAGTTGTATGCGTTGCAATCAATATACGAGAACGAGACACAAACTCATTAACCGTAAATGCAAACGGACTTGAAAATATTTAAAATCTTCATTACCTAATTTACCTATGTACGATGGTAAACTACGAGATGAAAAAGTGTCATGAGATTTACCGATACGCCGTTTATATTACCGGTTAATCGTGGTCGTTCGAATGTTTCGCGTTAAATCGAACAACTTCCTGCTAGTTGGAAATTAATTGTCATTTTGTCGCCGTTCGTGATTGTAGACGACGCAGGTATACGCAGCTACAATTTCCTATCTTTATGGTAGTGATTTGCAGTCGCGTAGCGCATTCATCTGGGAAAAAAAGCTACGATTTGTCGAATGACGAGAAATAACAATGGTACATGACGAAGAGTTCGGCGACAGAATTAATCTGCTAGGCTAAATGCGATTTTAATTATTCGGAAAAAATGCAAAATTGGAAAACGCTTTGTTTTGCCGACAAAGAGTGGCGAGTTCATAGGACGCGATGTGAATTTAATGGTTGGACGTGGAAGATACAGATGAATAATTAACGTAAGGTTTTTTACATTATTGCGGAAAATCGTATATTCGGCTAAGTTCCTTATCGACTTTCACCGTAATATGTAAATTACACGATATATCACCATGTGGGTGCTAATTTTGGCAGGTATTTTCCAAAGGGAAATTTTCCTAATGGGACAACGTATCATGTCACGAGCTACGACAATCGAAGTCACGAATCAATTAGAATCACACCGATCGTGATTTTTTATCATGTGCCAAAAAAAAGGGAGGGAAATGTCAAAAATATCGAATTAATTTCACTCATAGTTTAGAAATTGTGCAGTGAACTCGATCTTATGAATATGAAAACACCCAGATTGGCCATTTTACTCGTTGTAATTTCGATCCGAGGCGATGATTCGAATTCAACTCGGTATAAGAGATTTTTCCAAAATTTAAATTCGTATTTTACCAAAAGCACCGAATCTCCTATTGATCCCTCTAAAATAAACGTGTCGCGAAATTTGAAACCAGTTTATGTCTTCGATAACGATTACTTGTGCAATATTGGATCAAACGAGTGTAAAAATTCCAACGCGAAGCAAATCGACACCTCTACTCCGGTGACGTACTTGACGCCCCCATCCAGAAGCTCGGAGCAATTTGGCAAATTCGGCGAATCCTCAGGGATCGACTATATTCAGAATGGATACGTGTATCCGAATCAGGACTTCGATTGGAAAAACCCCACTCAAAATGGCGCTCAAAGTTACTCGGATCATTTCAAAGTATCTGTATTCGGTAAGATTTACTTTGGTATTGCAACGAACCAACGAGTTGAACTTCAACGAATAAATTAGGTACTTTGTGTTTACCTGCTTCGAACTCGTTCGCGTTGATCACGCTTTTAATCTAAAGAGTAAACGATCCGTATACTCGATATGCCGTAAATAATACAAATTAACAAGCATTCTTATCTCGATTGTAAATAATTCTATCGTTGATGTTTCACTTACGCGAGGCGATTAAATGGAAATTAATTTTTCGTACGGAGAATGAAAAGCGATGCGAAAGCGATGATTTTAAATGATTTGTATGGATTTTTTTTTCATTAGTAAATTGACGTTTGTAGGTCTGTATTTGTGGTCACGATGGAACAATTGACTATTCGTGGTAAGATACGGTGAAGTAAAGAGTAATTTCGATGTGTGGAGGTATTCGACAAATATTCGCTTTTTACGCTATTTATGTACAAACCGGAGATCATTTGTTGAATGAGATTAATTGTCAAGCTCCGAAAAAGACGCGTGATTATCGAAGAGATTGTATCTTGTTAGATGCGAGATAATTATGTGATAAAAGGTGGAAAAATGCTCGAGAAATGGAAATCCGCGAAATGAAGCTTTCCTGTCAAATTTAAGTGAAATTACATTTTGTTTCATGGGGTTTTCAAATTTTTAATTTTATTGAAAACTTTATTAAAAAATTATTTACATATTTAGTTATTTATTTTTACATTAAATTATCGATTTAAAATTTTATTTTCAATATTCCAGTCGTCCTTCATGTTTAAGTATATTTTTTCAAATTTTTTGTCCATAATTATTAATGTTTTCAAGAAAGGCTCATAGAGTGTCGCAAAAGAGGCCAATGTAGAGTTGAATTTCACACTTTTATCGTTCATTATCCCACATTTTTTATAGCTTCAGCCCACAGAACAGCGAAATGGGAAATATTCTACTTTCATGTTCGATTTATTCAATTATGAAAATATTCTCGAATACCAGTTACTTGTGATAATTTTAATGGTATTTATTCACTCCTTTTATTGTCATTAATCGATCAATTAATATGACTGGTAATTGATACGTATCGACGTTCGAAATTTTACGAGTCGTTCGATCATACACAATTTCAGTATTTTTTCGATTTTCCAACCGTAATTTTTGACTCGTCGATTAATCAATTTTACATCATTTTTATCGCAGATGTAAGATTTGCAACGTTTCCGTGTTCCGTCGTGGACCCGACCTTGGATAATGATTCCCGTTATATAACCGAAAATCGACCTTTTTTTGAATGTTGAAATTTACCAGAAATGTAACCGTGAAAAAAATCGAAAAAAGCTATGAGAGAAATGGAGTAAAAAAGGGGGCCTCGAGAAGATTTATAAAAGAAGCAATGAAATGAAAAACTTGATTACTGAATATTTCGATGTTGATAATTCAGTTTCGATATTTCGATGTCGACAACCAGATTTTGATATTTCAATGTTGACAATTCAATTTTGATGTTTTAATTCTACTATTTCGATGTCGAACATTCGATTTTGATATTTCGATGTCGACAATTCGATTTTGATATTTCGATATCGACAATTCGATTTCGATATTTCGATGTCAACAATTCAATTTCAGTATTTCGATTTCGACCATTCGATTTTGATATTTCAATGTTGACAATTCGATTTTGATATTTCGATATCGACAATTCGATTTTGATATCTCGATGTTGACAATTCAATTTTGATGTTTTAATTCTACTATTTCGATGTCGACCATTCGATTTTGATATGTCGATGTCAACAATTCGATTTTTACATTTTGATATCGACGATTCGATTTTGATATTTCAATGTTGACAATTAAATTTTGATATTTCAATGTTGACAAATTCGACTTTGATATTTCAATGTTGACAATTCGATTTTGATATTTCGATATCGACAATTCGATTTTGATATTTTGATATCTCGATGTTGACAATTCGATTTTGATATTTCAATGTTGACAATTCAATTTTGATGTTTTAATTCTAGTATTTCGATGTCAACAATTCAATTTCAGTATTTCGATTTCGACCATTCGATTTTGATATTTCAATGTTGACAATTCGATTTTGATATTTCGATATCGACAATTCGATTTTGATATTTTGATATCTCGATGTTGACAATTCGATTTTGATATTTCAATGTTGACAATTCAATTTTGATGTTTTAATTCTACTATTTCGATGTCGACCATTCGATTTTGATATTTCGATATCGACAATTCGATTTTGATATTTCAATGTTGACAATTCAATTTTGATGTTTTAATTCTACTATTTCGATGTCGACCACTCGATTTTGATATATCGATGTCAACAATTCGATTTTGATATTTCAATGTTGACAATTCGATTTTGATATTTTGATGTCAACAATTCGATTTCTGTATTTCGATTTCGACCATTCGACTTTGATATTTCAATGTTGACAATTCAATTTTGATGTTTTAATTCTACTATTTCGATGTCGACCATTCGATTTTGATATATCGATGTCAACAATTCGATTTTGATATTTCAATGTTGACAATTCGATTTTGATATTTTGATGTCAACAATTCGATTTCTGTATTTCGATTTCGACCATTCGATTTTGATATTTCAATGTTGACAATTCGATTTTGATATTTCGATATCGACAATTTTATTTAAATATTTTTACGTCAACAGTTCCATTTCGATATTTCAATTTCAGTATTTCGATGTTGTCAATTCGATTTCGATATTTTGATGACGACACTTTGATTTTGATATTTTGATGCCAACAATTCAATTTCGATACTTCGATTTCAATATTTTGACGTCAACAACTAGATTTTGATACTTCAGTGTTGACAATTCAAATTTGATATTTCGATGTCGACGCTTTTACTTTGATATGACGATTTTCGAGTTTGGGTGCCATAGCCGAGATATGAAAATGTCAAAAATTAAACATTCATAATAAATGCTCCTGAAATATGGAAAAAAGATGAAATGACGGGACATCATTAGCATTTTTAGCTTACTCCTATGAACTTGAAATTTTTAAAAATGAAAAAAAAAAACGAAACAACAAACGATCCTGAGATATCGAGATACTGATGGATTTATTTTTCGCCGGTTTATTTTTCTCGGTCAATAACGACTAAAACCATCAAAACACCTTGAATTAATTCCAAAACGAACTTGGAATCTTGAAAGTACCTAAATGAAAAATCAAACGCTATGAAAATGCGATCTCACCGGAAGGGAACTCGATACGCGAGACAAACGAGCATACCCGCGGATTACGTGAAATCGCCCAAACCTGTAATTGCGGCGCAATAAAAATGGGAAATGGCATAATCTAACGATGCGTTGATTATAACAATCTCGGGTGATTTATCATTTGAGCGAATTCGTTACGAACAAGACGTATCGCGGTTTTTGGTTTTTCACTCTTTTTCATTCTTGTATTTCGAAGCAATTTATTATTTCGCACAGTGACCTGATTTTTTACATTATACACACGCTTACAATACTCGTAAAGAGCATGCTGCGTGGAAGCTATTAAATTGTAATATGGAGTACGTTAATATATCGCAGAACCGCGCCAATGGTAACCTTTTTTATAAACAAATATCGAGACGCGGAACCAGTTTATAGCGGAAAAACACGTTCGTCCGACATGAGTCATTAGTTGTTTTTTCTCAAGTATTGGCACTTTTTCCTGCCAGTCCGATTGATAATTACAATGAGGAGCGTGTAAGTGTCGAAATATTCACCCTTTCTCGAACAAGAACGTGACTCGATGTAGGTGATGGGTTTGGGAAACCTCGTAGGTGTTGAATCAATTCGATAATTGTGGTATAATCGTAGATGTACTTTGTATTAAATCATCGCGAAATGGCAAATTCACCGTTGGTATGGTTACCTCGAGGAGTACGTTCGCATCGCCGATTATAGAAAATTCGTTCGGAGCTGAAAATCCACCTCAATGTTCAGTGGCCACGATAAATTCGACTGCGTTTCGAGTAAACATACGCGAACCAGATCTTATCAATTGCGGAGTTTATTATTGTAGCTC
Source organism: Maconellicoccus hirsutus (assembly GCA_003261595.1). Lineage (NCBI taxonomy): Eukaryota > Metazoa > Arthropoda > Insecta > Hemiptera > Pseudococcidae > Maconellicoccus > Maconellicoccus hirsutus. The sequence continues at coordinate 11,508 of QBDW01006057.1, read as the reverse complement.
GGATACTGAGAATAATGTGAGTATAATGGTAGCGTTTTTTTTTTTAACGATGTAACAATATGATTAAGATTATTGTCATCTGGTATATTTAGTCTTAATGAGATCTTTTCACATCGAAGGATAAATGTCATTCATGAAAGTAAGACTGGAAAACTCGTAGATTCGAGATAACGAACCCTTGTCAAAGTCAATTGGCCGGACTTTGAATATATTAAAGCCATGGGATACTTTTATCAATATTCGATCGTTATTGTGGTTTCTTACGGCGTGTTGCAGCTCATGTGCATGAACCTGAGATTCCCCTTAATACCGGGTCTGAAAACCAGCGATGATATAAGTGTGAGAATCCAGTGTCATCCGCGGCAACAACTGTTATCTCATGTCAAACAATTACAATTAAAGCCTTCACACCTCAAGTAATTATTTTATCGAGGTATTATTTTATACGACTTCACGAAGGCGATATATCGTAAAAATCATAGTCAAAAATTTCAAACACGTGGTATTTGGTGCATATGACATGATACCGTTTGGTCGTCAAGTTGAGTGACCCTCTTCTCTCCCTCAATTACCTTTATTTACGTAAATGTGTAATTGGTTTAATGGAACGTGTTCGAATGGTCAAGGTCTTAGTTAACTTAAATTACGAGTTTGTTATGGGAAATGTACTCGGGAGTCAGATGTTATGAGACATCAACGGCCGAGATCATTTGCAGATTACCGCATGAGACAGTTAACACAGTTGATGAGTTTGGCACAGTGGTCTCAACATTTCAAGTCGTCTCTATTGAAAAATTGTATCATGTTTGGAAAGTGTTACGTGACGAGGTTGCCTTCAAGCGTTTGATGAAGTGATTTGAACATATAAGTTGATAGATTTGCCCTTCTTTTCGAATTAAAGGCGCAGCATTGTTTAATCATTAAATCTCTCGCAGTAATACAATTTTTATATCAGCGCCTTCAATTGGAAGAATCAGCCAGTCATATGACGTGGTTAAAGCTGCTTGTCGCCAAATTGAAGGGGCAAAGTACCAACGAACTTTTCCAAACTTGATGGTTATTTATTGCAGTTCAAACATCGGTAGATCACTACCTGTCATTGCAACTGTATCGAATACCAACGCTAATCAAGAACTGCACACAGACGTCAGCCTCTATGCTTTAACCACCTCTGGATACACGCACCTGATACGTACCAACGACGCAGTAACTTTGGGTGACGAGTTACAACTCAGAGGTGTCGTTAGATCAGGAGACGGTATTCGTGAAATTTTTCGCATAGCTTATAAAATATAGACATGGATATGAAAAAATTACTCTTTTAGGATGGCAGTACTCTAGATTTGGAAGAATCATCGTTCAAAGGGTCTTAGCCCATTCGTCGGGGTATAATTATGGTGAAAATAACGACGCCGTTGTGATCATAGCCGATGATGGTTGCGTGAATAATGCAATGAAGGTGATCTATCAAAAGTTATATTGTTAAGAATACTAATTCAAAATCTCTACTTTTAAAAGGTGATTTGTCCAAATGCCCCATTTAACGATCCCGCAAATCCTTTGGTATCTATGTTGAACATGAAGATGTTCATATTTAATAACATGAAAGACGGAGATGAATTAGCAATGTCCATCACAATGTTTGGATGCGTTCATCACGAAGATTGTTTCACCGTGAGATTACTTTTGTATCTAATCTGATAATACGTACGTGCTAATTATCTTCGACGAAACGTCGCGAATTCACAGGATATCACGTGTCACAGCAGGTACAAGGATACACGTGTGAAGAGATCGAATCCCCGAAATGAAACCAACGCCATTGATTCAATTTCTGAAATAAGGATTAAAATCAAAACCACTCCTAACATGAAACGTGAGTGTGAGGAGATTAACATGCTTGTTTTATACGCTAAGAGATTAATACGAAGATTTTGTTTTAATTAGGGATGATGAAATGTGACGAAAATGAATGCGAAGAAACTTCTAGCTGCGTTGAACAATCACAGTCATCTAAATTTTACATCATTTTAATATGCTGTGTAATTGGCGCTATTATCAGTTTACTTTATCATTATTTCTTTCTCAAATCAATGATAAATTGAGACATAATAAATTACTCTGACTTGATAAAATTAAATTACAAAATAATCCACGAAAGACTTTAATTTTTTATATTCGTTTTCTTAGTAATTATCGGTAACAGTCATGACTCTTAATTGAATAAAAACAAAAATAAAAATAAAAATTAGCTCCCCATCATTAATTTTTGAGCATCTGAAGATCAGTCTTAATCACTTCTTGGATAATTAGAAAATATATTCTTGAACTTTAGGAAAAATGTAGCTGAAAAAAAAGCTCATATTTTCCAGTACCACTTCATACAACATGTGTATAACCACATTATAAAGCTTAAATGATGTGCATAATTTTCTTTGCCAATAGACCCTCCTGAAAAAACAATGATTAAAGTGCTAGCTAAACATAAATTCTTGTATTTACATCCCTCAATCTGAAAATTTCACCTTTTGTATTTCCCCTTTTTTTTATTGGGCTGCTTGGCTGTAGAACTATTGATTTCTTGTAATAGAAAATTTTGATTTTGCATTATCTCAGTGATTCCTTCGATGGAGGGTGGCTGATCGATGCAAAGATCCACCTGAAAAAAAGTGATTGAATTGTTGAAATAATACAAATTGTTATATTCGTGTGTTTTAATCAGTGATGGAAGAGCGAACAAGAACGAAAACGAAAAACGCAAAAAAACGTAAATAACCAATATTTTTTTTTGACCGAACAAAAATGAGAACTTTAAGAATGATTTTTTGAAGAACGAAAAACAAGAACGTTTTTCTCAACGTTCTTCGTTCTTTGAATTTTCTTCATGTCATATTCGTGTGTTTTAATCAGTGATGGAAGAGCGAACAAGAACGAAAACGAAAAACGCAAAAAAACGTAAATAACCAATATTTTTTTTTGACCGAACTAAAATGAGAACTTTAAGAATGATTTTTTGAAGAACGAAAAACAAGAACGTTTTTCTCAACGTTCTTCGTTCTTTGAATTTTCTTCATGTCATATTCGTGTGTTTTAATCAGTGATGGAAGAGCGAACAAGAACGAAAACGAAAAACGCAAAAAAACGTAAATAACCAATATTTTTTTTGACCGAACAAAAATGAGAACTTTAAGAATGATTTTTTGAAGAACGAAAAACAAGAACGTTTTTCTCAACGTTCTTCGTTCTTTGAATTTTCTTCAATTTCTCAGTTGAAAATAGTAAATGTAAACTTTAAGATCATATCTCGGCCAGTTTTTGAGGTAGAAATCAGTGGTTTAATGCATTGAATTTTATGTAAAATTTTCTATAGGAATCACTCATCAACTTTGAAAATAACTTCAAACTTGAGAATTTAATTTTTTGAAAAATGTCAAAAAAAGCCAGCCAATGCGAGAATTTTAAACAGTAATAAGTTGAGGTATGAATATTACGATCTGGGAATCCCTTGCATGCCACTTTTCGTGAGTTAGCGATGATTTCGTGTAAATTTTTCAAAAAAAATTAAATAAATGAAGAACGAACGATGTGAAAACGAACGAAAACTTTTAATTTTTGAGAACAAAGAACGAAGAACGAGAACGATCCCAGTTTTTTGGGTACGAACAAACTGAGAACGAGAACAGTGGTTTGTTGTTTGATACCAAAACAAGAACGACCTTCGTTCTCATAGCTGAGAACGTTCGCGAACGAGAACGTTTTTTTGTGTGATCACTGATTTTAATCTAAAAATCATACCTCCTGCGTTACATCCTTCTTTTCATCAGGTTTCTTCGTGATACTACTACCGAATTCTTGTAATAGAGAAGTTTGTTTTTGCAATATCTCAGTGATTTCTTCGATGGAGGGTGGCTGATCAATGTAAAGACACACCTGAGAAAAAGTGATTAAATTATTGAAATAATACAAATTGTTATATTCGTGTTTTAATCAGTAACGGAACAGCGAACAAGAACGAGAACGAAAAACGCAAAAAAACGTAAATAACCAATTTTGTTTTAAAACGAAAAAAAATTTCGAGAACGAACAAGAACGAGAACTTTAAGAATGATTTTTTGAAGAACGAAAAACAAGAACGTTTTTCTCAACGTTCTTCGTTTTTTGAATTTTCTTCAATTTCTCAGTTGAAAATAGTAAATCTAAACTATGAAATCATATATCTAGGTCAGTTTTTGAGGTAGAAATCAGTGGTTTAATGCATTGAATTTTATGTAAAATTTTCTATAAGAATCATTCATCAACTTTGAAAATAACTTTAAACTTGAGAATTTAATTTTTTGAAAAATGGCAAAAAAAAGCCAGCATTGCGAGAATTTTAAACAGTAATAAGTTGAGGTAACGACCTTCGTACTCATAGCTGAGAACGTTCGCGAACGAGAACGTTTTTTTGTGTGATCACTGATTTTAATCTAAAAATCATACCTCCTGCGTTACATCCTTCTTTTCATTAGGCTGCTTCGTGATACTATTGCCGATTTCTTGTAATACAGAAGTTTGTTTTTGCAACATTTCAATGAATTCTGTGTAAGCTTGCCGATTGATGCGAAAATTTGTCTGAAAAATGTGTGATTAAATTGCCGGAAGAATACAAATTGCGACATAAGTTTGACCAAATTCGTTCTTTTCATGCGATATGTTAATATACGAATGAGAACTTCGATCAAATCATTACTGTCGTTTTCATTCTTTATCGTTGCCCATTTTATTTGTCTTTTAATCTAAAAATCTTACCTTTTTCTCAACATTGTGTATTGTAATACTCAGCTGGGTAGTATGAGCATTGATTTTGTCTTGTTGAAAGCTTAAATCGTACGTGTAATCTTTGAATTCGGTCGGATAGCCTTGCTCGTTAATTGAACAACAGGTAATAACCTGTAATTTCTCGAGTAATTATTGAAATTAGTATCAATGATATTACCAAGGGTTAAATCAAACTGATTTACCACGAATTGATCTGCTCCTGGTATGATAAAAAAACACTCTTTGAATCCCCATGGAAGATGACATATGTATTGTCCTTCCGTTACACCAGGATTTGGCACATACGAATATTCCAATCTCCCTGTATAAGGATTTACCGCGGATTTCCAATTTTCCAATTTTTGTGTAAATTCAATTATGTCTGTTGAAAAAAAAAAAAGGGTAATTCAACTCCATAATCTGTTAAAATTATTTCAAAGATATTCACTATTTTCGCTTGAAGGGCTCATGTTGAGTTGATGAATGTATCGTGAACGAGGTAGAAACACAACTGGAATGTTTCAAATTATTTTAGTTCCAATTGCACTGATTAATTAATTCAAGTCGAAGAAATAAAAAAAAATACCGGCACTGTATCACTATAGGACTCATTTCAACAAACACTTAAGACACGTTTTCGTAACGTGTTACTCGAACAAATAACGCAAATCCAAAAAAGAAACGCGCACGCGTCTTCCAGGATTTTGGATTTGACGAGGGTGGGAGTAGTCTTCCACGATCTGAAGAAAGTGGAACTAGTGGAAGCACAACTCAGTATGCTACTTTTTTTTGTGGTATTTGTAGGTAGTTCACACTCTAAGTGTAAGATACAATGTGATGCGTACTTCAACGAAAACCTCTGTTATCATGCATCCATCCCTTGCTTCTCCTATCATGTCAATCCAGTCTAAATGAAATCTTTTCACATTAAGAGATGAAAGTAGCACTGGAAAACTAATAGATTTGACATTAACGAGTTAGGTACTCTCGTAAAAATCTACTGGCCAGACTTCAAATAAGCATATCGAAGCGAAGGGATACTTTTATCGACATTTGATTCGAATTATTGTGGTTTTTCTATTCCATGTATACCATGAATTATTAATCAAACAGCTGCAACTCAGTTACAAAAGTAAAAAAAATGTAAAGAAAATTACTACGGAAATACGAGTATATCGAAAGAATCAACTCGAACGTTTATTAATCTTGAATTGAAAAAAAATTGAAAATTTAGTAGAATATATACAATAAGAAATCACCACCGGATGAATTTCATCCTCATAAATCTAATTCATCCTTTAAGACTCGTCGAGGTTTGATAATAATATCAATTATAGTAACTGCTCCTAAAGAAAAAACGACAACTATTAAAAAAAGCCCTATAAATATCCAACCAATGCTATGCTCTTCGAGTAAGAGATGCTCCTCAGTTAAAAGAATTTTTCGCCTTTCTTGAATTTCATCTTTTGTCTCTAAATTCTTGACTTCGGAATGCAGTTCTTTCGAGATTTCCATCTTTGAAGTATTTGCTTGAGAAACATCATTGATAATGTCAACCTATAAAAAAAAAACAAATGTAATAATATTTTCAAAGTGTTATAACAGTAAGCACATTATACTTGAAAAATGATTATATCATCCTTGATGTATCCTTGTTCAGGATCTGTGATATCATCCCATCTCATTTGAGCACAGTGATAAAGACTTGTTCCTGAATCAAACACTGCACCTCCTAACAAACCACGTGATTTTTTTTTATTAAGTAGTTGTGATCATATTAATACAACATAGACACTTGGTGGTTTACTTTTGTAACAATCTGGAACGCTTCTTTTTTGTGAAATAATGATGTATTCAACATCTGCCGAACATCCCCTTGACAAGCTTTTAGATCTATCGATACATGAGGTGTAGAAGTCCAGAATGCCGTTCCTATGTTGCACCCAAAAATACCACGAGAAGTCATGTAGGGAATGTGCTTCAAAAGAAAGTGCATAATCATCCAAGTGTTTGCAGTTCTCTATTGCCATTTTTATTGCGATTTCCCTGTCATTTCTACCTACAAAATGTAAGATAACAAAAAATTTGCAATTAAAAGATGCAATTTTACACTGTAATTGTGAGTCGTAGATAGTGATGCACTGTTCATGAACAACCTGTTCTTTTTAACCTGGTTTTTGAAAAGAACAGTTCTGTTCTGTTCTGTGGCAAAAAATGCTGTTCTCTGTTCTTTTTCGTTCTTTCTTGTTCCTTCAGTTCCTGATTCATTGACTTGACTCTTTGAACACATGAACAGTGTTTTTTGTTTACTTTTGGTCTAGTATTTAAGTGAACTAGCGCTACCACTTGAGTCTGATGGTTTTTCATTTTGTACATTGACACGATGATTGCGTTCCCAATCCCATTATCAGTTATCACGAATCATTTTCTTAATTACCATCTTAGTATCTTAGGAATTTTAATTCTTTTCATTTAGAAATATTAGAATTAATTAATTTCATTGAATACAAATTTCGAATTATTAGATTAGATTTTTTACCCACATGTTGTTTTTGTTTTGAACAGAAAATAATGTATGTGTACCAAAGTATGTTAATTGAAGATTTTTGATTTTTTTTGTTCATTTGTTGTCTAAAATTAAGTTAATTATTAAATTAAATTAGTTGCTGTTTTGAGTAATTGAATTATCAAAATTTGATAGAACGTTTTAGGTCTTCGATTTCATGATTTTCTTGAAAAATTGGCATTATTTGATCAGAAGTGGAGCCGTTCTGTTCTTCTGTTCATCTGTTCAGAATTCTTAATGATGTTCACGTCGTTCAGTGTTGCTCTACTGAACGATTGAATCAAAGAACCAAAAGAACAGAGAACAGACTTGAAGAACAGGTATTTGGAAAGAACTAGAACAACGGGAAAAGGCTTTTTAAATGAATGGTATTTTACATCATTAATCATAGAAATATTACGGAAATGTCGTAGCAGCTCTAATTTCGCAGCAGGCTCGGGGTAACACCAGTAAATAGGCAGAATGAAATTCGTGCTTTCAGTGTTGGAAGTACTGTTTTTCAGTAAAGTGACGACTTCAAAATTATTGTCGGTGTCTTCGAGGAAATATGTGTCGATGAAAACCTATGATTAATACTGTTATTGAAAAGCTATTCATCTAAACTTATCCAACGATTAAACGTACTCTTAAAATAATCTCGTCATTTTTCATGTACCCATTGTCAGGATTAAAAATTTCACTCCACTTCATTTCTCCCGAATAACCCAAATCGTCATCTCCTGGTTTCAATTCACCTTCTAACATATCAAATCACGATGAAAATCATTATCAATATTTTGGAAGAGATAGTCATCATTTTCATTTGAAAACAAAGAAACAACTTTACTTGTAATGATATCTTCAACACCTTCCTCTTGAGAAAGGATAACGAATCTCACTTGAAAATCAACATCCACGGATTTAACTTTAAAATTTGTGCAGCAGTTCGCAGTGATCATTAGAACGTCGTTTTCATGACGCCCCGCGACACACCATAACAAATTATTCAACTTATGTGCTCCTATAAAAACTTCACGCTGTCCTTCCCACTTTCTTATGTTGAAGTTTATATAGTTCTGCGGCCTCGTGTTATTATCTGCATAGTAATATAAATTAAATTGTTTTATTTAAAATCGAAATCGTCAGAAAATTACCTTCAAATATGTAGCAGTCATTTTGAACTGTTGTATCTTCATTCAGTGAAACCAGATGACTCTGGTCAGAGTCTTCTGACAACTGCCTATTTATATTTAATGATCTCTTTCCTGAATTGAAAAACAGTTAAAATGAAGTGAACTACTCTTTGTTAGCAGTAGCATGATTTTTTATTTGAGCTTTATAATTTACCTTCGGTTGATGACTTATTTATTGGTTTCATGTATTTGGAATGTATTGAATTATGATCTATAACGATATGAACCTAGAAAAAAGCAATTCATGGTACAAGTTTTCATATACCAATCATATTTTCACCAACATGTCCTCTCTAGTCACTAATCTGTATTCTTACCCTTAAAATTATGGTGTTATCCTTAATGTATCCCACTTCAGGATCCATTAGCTCTGCCCATTCTCCTAAATTAGCCCAAACCATATGCTTTTCTGGACTAATTGTTGATGTATGTCCTGCAATTGTGAATCAGGTGTTTTATCAAGTACAAAGAAGCATTTAAAACAGTATTTTTACTTTTAGTTAAATTTTCAACACCGTCTTTTTGAGATAAGATAATGAACTGAACGTGTGCTAACCACTCCTCATCAGCATTTTCTGAATTCTGGTTGCATTCCACAAAAGCTGCAAAAATACCCTGAGGTTGATCAGCTCTTCCACTACATTGCCGTTCCACCAAAATGTTCCATGGTAAATCACATATCATAAATTGCTTCGACAAAACTTCTTCATTTTGAAATAATAAATTAACATTTTTTAGAACGATTTCCATCCTTCCTTCCAGTATGGAATACACTGAAATCAAAATGTCGCTTAATATATGTATAATATAGGCCATTTATGGAAAAAATTACAAGGGTTTAGTATAGGGTTTTCTGAAAAGAAGTATCTCCAACAAGCTTTCCACATAGATTCCTCGAAGTAAGCTGAAACAAAAGTTCATAAAGTTGAACTTACTTCAATGCATCAACTTTAAATTATTGAAGAATTTACCAGGTTCTTGCCAGGGATCATCTATAAGTGTGGTCCATTTACAACTCATTACATCATACTCTTCAGAAGAAATTAATTTCGATGTTGGAGGTGTATTTATAGGTGCGTGGATATTTTCAACGCACGCATCGATTTGAACCTGTAATCAAACTTTTGTGAGTTATAGCCAAACTTAATCATCGTTAATCGTGAATGCTTACACGAAAAATAATAGTGTTATTTTTAATAAATCCATCGTATGCCAACAGGTTTCTCCAATTTACGAACTCGGGAAACCCCTGCGCATGGCGTTTGGCGGTATAATAATGATGGAAATCTGCAATAATCAAAGTATTGAATTATTTGAATTTGCATTATACTGTAAATAAAACGTGAAAACATGACTAGGTGCATGTCTTACTTTTTGTGATATCTTCTACGCCTTCTTTTTGTGACACAAGAGTAAGCTTCACTTTGGTAGGGCAGCTCCAAAAAAAACTTTCACTGATACCTTCGCATTGTAGAAAAACTCCCAAGTTTTTATGAGATGGGCGATCGTAATCTCGTGTCCAGACGAGTTTAATCCTCCATAACAAATCGAATATTCTATGTAGTTTTGAATCTATTACTTTTACATCTAGGCTATAGCAGTTTTCCAAATGAAAATCAAACGTTGGTCCGGGAGGAGTTGGTTCTCCCAAGAAAATATTCTTCATTTTTTTCAAATTTTCTGCGGTTTTCGCAAAACTAAACCACGATCTTTGCGGTATATCTGAAAAAAGTTTTTATTATAATTGAATCAAAGTTCTCGTGGAACTTTTGAACTTCGGTAGTGAGAAGATTTTTTAAAAATCGAGATTGTCTAATTCACGATCATCGATCAAAATTTAAATACTTTCTTCTTTCTATAATAAAATACCCTCGTTCTTCTCTAATCGAACCATTCTGTAGCAATGGAATGAATTTGAAACAAGAGTTCATCAACGAAAACAAAACTTACCAACTGTGTTGGATTTATTTGAACGCGCCATGCTGTCATCTTGAGCTTCCTTTGTTGTCGAGTAATCCATCATGTGATTATTAATCTATTCCAATGACACCAAAACATAAAAAAATACTGTATCAAAATAAATTCGAAAATATTCAATCGAGAGTTAGGCCAATCTATAAACCGAAAAGAAATAACATTTTTCACTAAGGATCTGGAGGTTTGAGAGATCAGTATTTGTACATGTCTTCATTCATGTGACGCATGCGATTTATGGGGAACTAAACACATACACGTTTTGTGGGGTGGTTCCTTGATGTTTTCGAGGGTGGATTGTGAAAAAAGAAAGGGAACACTATCATGCTACGAGTATTGCCAAAAATAGAGGGATAGACAAAGGGATGTTTCGCTAGAGTACATCCTACGTTAATAGAAATTTTTATTTTCATTCGTCGTTTTCTTTGTTCGATGAAAATATGAATTTCATTGTAATTTGAACGCTGGTGAATTAAAACCTGCAAAATTCGATTAAATGTAACATTTTCTCTGTTTTCTATAAAAATTAAAAATCACGATTTTCATTTACCCATCGCCTGTATTTTCAGTTTTAGCCTATGAACAGCATATTTCGATAAATGGGAAGGGTCAAGCCCTTCAAATTTTGAATTATCAATTTTTCAGTTTTACTATACCTTTTTTCAACCTTTGGTATAAAATAAAAATTTTTAATTTCGTGAGTTCATGTTAAAAAATTGAAAAAAATCTTTGATTTTTGGTTATAATTCATCTTTGCCACCACCCTTCCCTTCCCCATAATAATACTATAGTATTTCCCACTAGAGAAAGGACTGAAACACTTCCGCAAAACTCGCAAGTTGAACGTTACGCGGCCGAGTATTTTTATTATTATAAACTGACGCACTGAATTCTTAAGGCGCGTTACTACCAAAACAGTATTTGATTTTGATTTGATTTTGATTTGATTTTGATTTGATTTGATTTTGATTTGATTTTGATTTGATTTTGATTTGATTT